>JARBEQ010240233.1:0-21368 GCA_030265355.1 Tritonia tetraquetra
CTGTATACTCCCCAGGGAGTTGAGAAGGATACAGGAGTGTTATGGCCTACCGGGGGTAAAAAACTATACATTGTAAAAGCGCATAGAGCATGATGAACTTCGTGGATATGCGCTATATAAGTGTTCTTCTTTACTTTTTACTTTACATTTGCATTCTTTTATCAAAATTATGTGAACTAAAAAGATATCCACCAAAATCATAAAATGCGTTCTATCCGGTGCTCGCTATGGCACAACAATCACACAAAGTGTAAGGGAAACTACTCTTAAAATTTCCTCACATAGTATATAGTGAAATACGCCGAGTTGAATATCTTATTGTAGATGATCTTTGGTGAATGTCAAAAAAAAACAAAATTAGAAGAAACAAAGCGTTTTCTATATAATCAATGACACCACCGATTCGATCATCAATCGGCTAATGGCTATCTCCAGCTAAATTGTATACCACGCGCAAAAATTTGGTCGCAATCGGTACGGTTGGAACTGAGAACATTCGTTACAAAGAATCAGGCTTACTCATGTGGTTATGTATTATTTTCGCTTGGGCACTGACTTAATCTTTGTAATTATTTCGCGACTATTACTATTACAAATGCCAAGGCCAGTGCATTACGCCTATTCATCCATATGTATTACAACCAGGAACGTAGAGCAATGGACAATTAGTGTCTCTGTCACTGCTATTCCTTTAATTGGCCATTTACTGACCAAGACAGACACGACTCCAAACTCATTAAAAGGTAACACCTCACATGTTGCGAAACACTTTCGTCCATACAGCTTGTTCTCATTCACGACATTGGTAAAATAGCCCCTTTAGCCTACCCTACAACTGGTCAGACGTACTGGTCAGTCGTGTTAATAGCCCTGCTTTGACCGTCCATTCCTAGAAACAGGGTCATCCAGTCTTTTGCCCGGAAAGAGTGGTCATCAATTAATGATCTATACGGAAAGACATGAAGTATGAAGGTCTTCGCCGATTGTTAAGTTTTTTTCCCCCATTATTTCATGGTCAGATTGGATCATCCTGAGAGTATAATTTCCTCCACTCTCTCCGAGTCCGAGCAGCTGACTCTGAGAAAGTCAAATCAAACATAATCCCCACGTCGCCGCCGAGATTCGAACCCAGGACCTTCTGCACGCTACGCGATACGTTACCACTACGCTACCGACGCCCCATAATTAACGGTATGCAATATTTTGTATAGATTATATTATCTTGACAGAATCTAATATTACATACTACGCGAGGTATTTCCTTTCGTCTACCTCATGGTTTATTTCCTGATGATGGAATTGCAGTTTAACATAATGGTATGATCTAACTCATTTAACTGATTTATTTTTCGTTACTCTAAGTCAGCAAATTCGGTCTTTCTTGTGTAATTCTCATAGTTTTATAAACTGCTCGTCTTTAAGAACATGAACTACAACAAAAACGAACTCCTCCTCGCAGAACATTACGTGTTCATCTGTCAAACATTCGTTGGCTACAGTTTTATTATTGAATGCATGCGTATACGACACAAAACATTAAACTCTTCCGCATGTCAAAAACCTGCCGTGTACCACTTTATTGTACACTTCAATTATTGTTAATGAAAACGACAAAGAAATAACCCTTCCACTCAGATCTAACTCTCCCATCAGCTGTCAAAGACTGGTTGTCTATGATTCAATTATTGAACACGACAACTACAAAAACTAAACACCGGCAGGAATTGATACGTTGAGGTTTACGATAACACATTTATTCTCGACTCGTAGACGGATAAGTTATAACTGTCGTCTTTGAGCCTTGCGCTGATAACAAGACCAGACAAAAGGGATGCTTATCTAGTCCAAGTCAGCGGGGTAGGTAGTAGACACAGAAATAGACCTGGCGCATCACACCTGGGGGAAAAAACGAACTGGATTCAAAATGAAGATCAAGACAAAAAAAATATAAAAGCCAGATAAAACAACAACCCGGCAACAAAAAAACGGCAGTTTTAAATTATAATCACTGCTATAAATTGCTGTCTGTTCCAGACAATATATTTATAAAGTAAGACTTATGTGCAGAATAAATTACAATTAATTCGCTTGCAAAATGTCTAGAGCTTTGACTGCAGGAGTTTGATTTTTATAAGGGTCTACGTCTGACTCACTGATTATTCTCAATTCTTACCACCATTCTCTCCTCAAAAGAAGAATTTCAATTTTGGAAATAAATAATTCTCGCTTTAATAGAGAGGACATGCTTAAGGCATACATAATGAAATGGAAGTAAAAAGAACAAATATGTTATGTTGATTTGGGTTTCTGGCTTAGGAGATAATATAATGTATAAACACTGCTACGAACACAAAATAAACATGTGGGGCAGTATTCTGAAAACTGCAATACCTACCTCTAAACAGACTTTGGATGGTAACTATAAACATCTAAGTAGGGAATACTGTCGACTCGAACATGAAAAGGTTGGAAGACATTCAAAAGCTTCAGAACGAAGAGTTAATTAATCTGGGGTAAAAATAGAACTAACCGTTCTCTTGTTGTTCTTAGATTCGCTCCAAGGACAGAAAAGTGTTGCAGTAACGAGATTGATGAAACGCTGCAGATAGCAAATTGAGCTGAAAATAGACGTGTATTCATAGGTTCAATACAACTATCGGTCTTAGATTGACATTCACATTGATTAGCTGCTTGAACTAACAAACTACGTTATTCATTAGAGAATGGATTGAAGAATTTAAATGCAGCACTCTGTGAGTTGAAGGCTGTGCCATCGGCACCAAAGGGATCTCTGTGTGATGGATTATTTTGGTTTTTAAATGGGTAGACGCATTTTAAAAGAGATGATGACAAACGGGATTTAGACGCAGAGATAGAGAGAGAGAGAGAGAGAGAGAGAGAGAGAGAGAGGAAGAGAGAGAGCGAGAGAGAGAGGGAGGGAGAGATAGAGAGAGAGAGAGATAGAGAGAGAGAGAGAGAGAGAGAATAGGTGCAGTTGTAGAAGTAGTCGTATACAGTTGAAGGCTATTAGTTTTGCGACCTTGGCAACACATTATTGGTCATATCAAAGGCGGGACCTCCGATTTAACGTCCATCTCCGACAGGACTAGATTCCTTGGGAATCCACAGGATCAGAGCCATGAAACTCGAGAAAGTTCAAAATAGAAAAATCCTAAATCTGCTCACGAAGCGAAAGCGTTACCGCTATGCCACATCCGCGTGGTAAACTTTGTTTTGTTTCCAGATTTGTGGGTAGAGTGGTCAAAGTTGATCTGTTGTGCTTTTTGTGTTGAAGACACGTTTTTGCGAGCATTCATATGAGAGAGAGGGAGAGAGAGAAAGAGAGAGAGAGAGAGAGAGAGAGAGAGAGAGAGAGAGAGAGAGAGAGAAGGTGGGGGAGAGAGATCGACACATGTTTAGTCTGATGCATAGAAGAACGAGACACAGGACGAAATTTGGTTGTATCGACAGATTATTCGATGTCAACTAAGGAAGAAACAAGGGAAAACACACAGACTGACAGGTATTTGTATTTTTAAATGATGGGTATAATATACAGAAAGACAAATAGATAGATAGATAGATAGATATACAAGTACAGAATAGTTGGACGCATGACGAATGTTCGAATCGTGACTTTAAAACAATGCGCCACAGGCGTCCACTGTAACATTTAAATGAATTTTCGAAGCGTGACTTTAAAACAATGCGCCACTGGAGTCCACTGTAACATTTAAATGAATTTTCACACCTCTATAAAATAATGTATTATTAATGTCCAAATTCAACAAAGTATAATGCTCAATATTTTGATGGACAGGACACCCACAGAAAAAAAAATAAAATTATGGGCAAACGGCCATATCAGGTTTTTTTTAATGAACGTACACAAAACATCCATCATGTATCACGCTGTGAGGGCATGGAAAAAGTTACATATGTAATAAAAAGGTCCTTTGTGTAAACTCACTCATGTAAAACGAATTGAAACGAGACCTGGACATAAAAATAAAAACTACGGATCAAGATGGTTCAGGATGGTTAGTTTTTGGTTTCTAGGTGGAGAGCTCGGGGTGAGGATGGATCTACATAGCACCTGGCAAAACTCCAATCCCACAGCCGCATAATGTAGTGTTTACATAGGCAGGCCATGTAGGAGGATGGAACTCCTAAGTCCCAAGGACAGTAATATAAAAAGATCGCCAACACAAAGGATTTTCTCTACGGGACGATAGAATCCAAGTGTGATATTAGTACATTAGAAAATCTTTGTTATAATGGTGGGTTGTGCAGATTTCGACAATGGTCTAATTTCGACCTTTTGTTATTTGTCTTAGCTACCTGATCCAGAGTTCTTCCAGCATTGTGCTCAGCAATGCTGAACATGGAGCTGGCCACGACACTCCTTGGGGGTATAATGTGGTTTGGATAACAAAACAAAACAAAACTTATCAAAACACGTTATAGAAGGCGTCCGTGTTAACAACAAAACACAGAAAAACCCCACTAAAAAAGACATTTGCTGCTTACGATCAATTGCGCAAGACATACAACTTTGGCAAGAAATAACAATCAAAGATTGGAAAAGCAGCCGAGGCGTAACAGTTGGAACACGGAGACGCAAAGGGCGCTTATCGTCATTAAATTAACACCGGAAGTGTAGTAGGTAAGTTGTATGTTTGTGAAACAACAGCTATTTGTTCTTAGGCTTATCAAATCTTTAAGGGACATCCCTGAAGCCAGTCATCATGTAGCGCCACTGGCAACCAGAGTGTGTGAGAACTCTGTGTCCTCCAGCTGTCCAGGCTTTGTTTATCCACAAAAGTTCTGGTTGTTTTTTTTTACGCAATACCCTTTGCTACATGTTTTTTTTTTGTCGTATTTGTTGTTTGTTAGCTGAGGAAGGGTTATACCCGAAACGTTCTGTGTTGTTGTTTTTTGTCCATTTTCCTTACCTTTTTACGTTTTGGTCTACAACTTCCAGCAGCCCTCATTTTATTGTATCCTCCAGTCCTAAGGAAAGACTTGTTTGTAGGGACAAGCCAAACCTTCGTCCAAGATTGAAGCAATGTCGTTGTTAACACATTGTTTATCTTGGTGACGACGGAAACGACGAGTGAAAACAAAGGAAGAGGCCGACAGATGCAAAACAATTCTTAAAAGTTTATCATCCTGAATTGGGGACGGAGGGAGTCGCAAGCATGTTGGCAGAGGCGAGAGATAGGCAAGAAGTAGAGGGGTAATACAGCCTACGCCAGTCATCACGGCGCCTGACATGACATGACATGACATCATATTAGGGGTGGAGTAAAATATACCCATAGAAAAGGAGCTCAATCATGAAAGTTACGTTAACCCTAGCAGTACTTCGGGGGTAACTTTGTTACCCCACAACATACGCATGATTACTCTGACTGACTTGTTATACTGACAATTACTGTCATCGACTACTTTTTCAAGATGGAGACTCTAAAGCAACAATTGAATGAAGTTTTGAATGAAATTTATTTGACTTTTGAAACAAATATTTGGGATGGGGTCACTCAGTTACCCCACATCGTACTTTTAGGACTATAAAACACGAAGTACTGATAGGGTTACGTTAAATCACGACGTTTTATCACATTACTGGAACCCCGGCTCAAAATCATACACGTTGTCCCTTGCCATAAAGATATTTGAGAGATTGAAAAAATAAGTTATAAATACCTTTAAATCATTAGTAGTATGAAATGCTGTCAGCTATGACGAAAGAAGAAAACAATTTGCTGTATGTGCCAAAACCAACATGATATTACTATCTCTCCACACGTCCATTTATTGGTTATCGTGTACCGTGTGTTACGTAAGCTGGGACATCGCCAGTGTGAAATGATACCAACGGCAGCTGGTCGTTGTACATTGCTTTGGAATACGTTTATATCGTTTTGTCAATGCGTGCGAATTCATAGTTATGATTACTCGCACTATTGCTATGTAGAATCAATATGACGGTATAAATACCATGAATAATTAATAACAAGGGGTCCCAGTGGCGCAGAGGTACGGTTCTTGCCTCAGAAGCGAAAGGTACATAATACATGGTTCGATTCCCGGCAGCGTCGGATATTTTTCTCCGTGAAACTCGGTGAAAACCTATATGCCACTCTCCTGATCCTATTCAGGTAAGTGGGATCAAGAACCTAGTCTTATCGGAGACGAACGATGAACTCGGAGGTCCCGTGTGCATGTTACCCACGTTAAAGAACCATTGGCAGTTAAAAATCGATAAGAGTAGGCCGCAAGGCCGCTGTCCGGGCAAAATTAATTCCTACCACAATGGGTTGATCACCTGCTTGGCTTAATATCTTGATCCAGAGCAATCCAGACTCATAGTGCTGGCCCTACACTGTAATGGTAAAAGGGAATTGGATAAGAAAGAAAGAAGAATAAATAACAGCATCCGCACTTTTCGATCATCCTATGATTAGAGGCAGACTTCAAGATGACAAAAAAGGCAAGTGACTGTACTATAACACTTAGTACTGAATTCGTTAGCCTTTTTCTTTTGGTTGCTACCACGATTTTGTCAGTAATATTTTCTCTTTGTGTCAATATATCCCTTTATGTGGTATTCTTAAAAGATAGTTTTTGTCATTGTTTTTCTTTTAGAAGACATTTTGAATTCTAACGCCCTAGCACAATTTCTCAAACTTCTGGCAGTTTAGGAAAAGTTCAATATATCATATGAATTAATTGATGAATAGACAGTTATATAGAGGTAGGTAGATACATTAGGTGAATATATAAGATAGACAAAGGATCGACAGGAATTGAAAACACGACCCCACACAATAGTATGGGTAGACCTGTAGAGGAAGAAGAAGATAGATATGGACAGGTATATGATAAACAGATAAACAGATTAGTTCACAGACAGAATATAATAATACTATACAGGTGGTTGGGTGGTTAGAGATATATAGTTGGATGGATAGATAGGTTGTAGAGGGTCTTGTTTACTGTTTACCTGTGCTTTAAATGACAGGGCGGTTACAAGAGTGCTGGCGTGATGGGGTTCCATGCATTCTCTACCGACGGCAACAATACAATCACCTCCCGGCCTTATATAACGTTATATTGACCGTAGTCATATAAACAGCCAGATAGCACTATTGGAGTCCGAAACGCTCTCCACACGAGGCCGACGACAAACATTACTATTATGTCACAGACCGAAACGACAAATTACCCTGTGGGTCATTCTGAAAGTTCACTGACCGATCGAAAAGCAACACTATGACTAGCTAGCTGGAATCGAAGGAAGTCGTTACGATGGTCTATACATTATGAATTTCGAAAGGGCTCTACACAATTTGATTAGGACACGGCTCAAATTGTGCCGATGACCGATTGTAAGAGTTGACCTGAGCTTAATTGAAACCATCAATGGTAAAGGCGTGCATACTTATTAGTATTAGTCTGCAGCCTGCGGTGATTCAGTCGTGTTAGCACTCGCCCTGTAATGGTTATTATTATTATGAGAGTGCTAATTATTACCAATGTGAGATTAAACTACAAGCTTGGAATTCTGCGGGCAACAAAGTTTGACATTTATTTCAAAGAAATCAATTATTTCTTTTTTTCCACAAGGTACTGGACTTCTATGACGAAGGGCGTGGGTTCGAGTCTAACTGCAAGTGCCTCGTTGTTTTTTAGGCAAGAAAAGTTATGGCCTGTTCACATGGTGCGGTTTTTTCAGTGCTTTCCACGGTCGGTGTTCCGGTCACCTCTACACGGACCCACTTCGTTCCTATAATAATATCTATAGCTTCTTTGAGGTTTTTGATGTTGGTTACTTTTTGTTGGATTGGAAATCTTGTCTCTCATTTTTGCAATTATATTCAATTACTTCCAGTTCGAAACTCGTTCATGTCATCTTTTCTTTATTTCTATCTCATTTCCTGGTTTACCTTTCGGTGTCAGGTTTATCTAAAACGAATAAACTTCCTCCAATCTTTTCTATTTCGACATTTTCTCTTAAAACATCAAGTAACGTTATTTCTCTTTTCTTTACATATCAGAAATGATCTTTATCCTCCTTTCCCCAAGGTCTACCTTGTGGTTTAGTTCCTAGAGGTTTACACTCAACTATCATTTTAGGGATTCTCTGCTCATTCACTCTATACATGCTCAAAACTTCTATTTCATGTTCTGAACTGTCTGTTCAAACTTCTCTAATCCGCGTATTCGGTATCTTGTCTCTTCTAGTTTTGACAACTGATCTTCTCTTTCATTTCTGTTGTCCGTAGCATCAGTTTATATTTCTAGTTGCTGCTTAGGGCCATTCCAACGATCATCTACAATAAGGTATTCGTCTCGGCGTATTTCACTTTCATAATGAGTGAGGAAATTTTTAAATTAGTTTCCCTTGCACCTTGTGTGATAGTTGTGCCATAGCGTGCACCGGTTAGAACGCATTTTATGATTTTGGTGCGATATTTTTTTAGTTCACATAATTTTTATAAAAGAATGCATTACGACCATGCCATTTTGTATCGAGTATAGACGTCTAGAACGTACCAAAACAAAAAAAAAGAATTTTGCGGACACTCGATAATAAAGGGACATCGCTCTCATGCGGCTTCGGTAAAAGTAATTGAGTTGAATATCTTATTGTAGATGATCTTTGGCATTTCTATACCTCTATAATCCACATGAAGCTTTTATGCTGTTTTGTTTGTTTGTTTGTTTTTGTCTTGTTTGTTTGGGGTTTTAGTGGTTTGGGTTTTTTTGTGCATGATTTTGGGTTGTTGCTGATATGTTATCGTCAGAGACATTTTTATGCCGTGAAACATCCCCGGCCTAAACCATTAGATTTTCAAACCCAAATGACCGTAATCTCGATAGAGAAATTACGATCGTGTTGAAAACACTATAAGAGATATGTCTTGAAGTGATGGCGGGTTTCTTTCATGCGGGAATAAAACACAAAAAAGGGGGAGAAGAGAGACATGAGTTGAAACATTTTCATCTCGCTGTGTCGGTCAATTGCCACACGTATAATACGTACCTTGTTTTACACCTGTGCTGATACCATGAAACCATTCCAAAGGAGCAAGCTACAACCATAAACGTACAATAAAAACAACTAGCAAGACGTAAAGTTACAACCTATTTACCATAGCCTTTCAAGGTAAAAGATTTGAGTTACTTGAACGCAGGGAAAAAGACTTTCCTCGAATGTTGTGGCCTGATAGACTAGGTTCCCTGATCCTATATATATGTTCATTATACTACCATTTACAAAAAAACAAAAGAGGAAGCGGGGGTGGTGAAGTGGGTAATATAACGGACTTTCGTGGGTTCGAGTCCAAGTAAAGGTGAGTCGTTGTTCGTTTTTGTTGTTGTTTTGTTTTGTTTTTGGACATGAGTCTTCACTTCGACTATCTGATTCGACCCACCGGATGCACAAATGGATTATCAACTGACAAAGCGTCGTCCCCCCCCCCCCCCACCGCCAAATAGTGACAAACTATCAGGCTATCTAAACTGGGATATGTACAAAGTGCAAAAGGCTGATCACCTTCTAGCCATATCTTCCTGATCCAGAGTTTTTTTTCTCCAGTATTGTGTTCAGCAATGCTGGACATTTAGTAGAGCCGAGCGCAACACTTGGTGGCGGTAATAATAATATGAGCTACGGATAACGCCCATTTAATGTTGTTTGTTGGCCGTTATTGCCTGGTACGCGTCGACCACACGGAGAGCTAGAGGAAAGTTGGACAAGAGCCATAGCCGGGAATAATAGATAGTAGAGTGTCACAGTGGCAGAGAATTGGATGGAGGGAGACGGGGGGGGGGGGGGGTGACAGACTACACATCGGGGTGGTTAGACCTTAAAGTCCTAGATATCTTTCTTTGTTTATCATTTCCTGCTGTACCTTTCGGTGTCAGATAAAAAAAAGTTCTAAAGTTTAAATTTTAACGCCCTTTTTAACACATAAAGGTTATATCGGTTCAACAGAACTTGAGAAGATTCCACCTGAATCTCCAGGGCAGAGCTTTGAAAACTCTAAAAGGCTAGAGAAAAAATTCCGCACCAGGCGGGACTTGACCCCCTGTCCTCCGCGTCCCAAGTCTAGCTAGGGACGCCCCCCCCCCCCCCGGTGTCAGGTAAGTCTTACCTACTATCAAACAAATATAGGGCATCGCAGTCACAAGAAAAGGACGCTTCCTGCGAACACCGTGTTCGTCATGGGATTCTGAAAAAGACAGGTATCCCAGGTCTGCTCCGCATGATACGAGCCTGGACTCGAACCCGGTACCGTTGAGGGTAACGGTTGCCTGGCTAGACTACTCGACCACGCCGCCACTTACCTTCTATAATGGATACTTCATAATGGATTATGACTACATTGGGGCGATTCAATTAACCCATGGGTGGTGGGAGAATAGTTAACCCGTTTATAACGCTAAAACTCTAGGGAATAAGCATGTCGATTTATACCTATTCAATCCTCGTGTTCTATTTTTTATCAAGATTGACCAAGAGCTAGGCGAATAAGAAAATGAAGAAGAGAATGTATCAAACGCCCAAAAATTTAGAAATTTAACTTAAACAAAAGGATAGAGAAAATGCCGTCACAAGGTAGATTGAAGGAGGATTGTCTAAAACACTTTAAGGTCAAAATTAGATAGACGAGATAAGCCAAGCTACCCCGTGGCGTTTTGCCGGAAAGGGTATCAGTTTGAACAAACGTTTAGATTGGGCCAGCCAGTGTAAATTTGACTCCGGTTTATCTCAACTCGGCTAATCGCAATTACCGTTTAATCGCAATTTTCCCCAATAACTGAATTAGACCAATTCCGTATAAATGTAGCTGAAACACAAGAATGTTATCATCCGCACGACTAGTTGGCCATCGGTAGTGTTATATAGAGTCTACAATCGACAATTCCGAAACTGAAAGGTCGTTCAACTCTAGTTAGTTATTAGAGTGCATTAACCTATTTGCCTTTCGATAGCCAATTGAACCTGTATGCAGCCTACTTGATTTATTGCCAAATGGAGTACACACACCTTACGTCGTTCATTGGACAGAGCATTCTGTAACCTTGGCTGATCTCCAGGCTGTCAGAGATCAACTAAATGTCAAACTGTTGGAAAAGAATGACAACACCAGGCCTGTGTTTAACGTCACTACGAATTGATGTCTCTGTTCAGATTTTTGTTGTTGTTGTTGTTGGTTTGTCCTTTACATCACTGTTGGTTTTATCTGTCGACACTCGTATTCTTTTTTTTTCCTCGTTACCTACGTCACTGTATGTGTGTATTTCGTCACAGTCTAGTAGAGCAATCGCCATAAATTAGATGTACCCGTGTTCGAAACCAGCCTGCTGCGTTATTATTCGTCGGATCCTTGAGCAGGACGTTGCGTTTTAGCTCAGGGGGCGCTGCACTGTGGCGATCCATCAAGGTGGTGTATGAGTTTGGGGGGGGGGGGGGGGGTGTTGTTTAGCCATTGTAACAACACATTTCCGTTAAGGACAAGTCAAATTTACCTCTTTATCAATTGTTTGTTATCTACAACACTTTTGTATTTCGTAACTTTTATTATCTTCATAGCTCATGGTGCAGTGATTCGTTTCTTGATATGATATAGTTAACCCTTACAGTGTTTTGATTTATCAGTTATAACACTTGAAGATCATTTCAGAGGCAGGATCTATACTCCATCCGGACTTAAGGACTTAAGCCCGCACAGCTAAATGGTAACTTCGAACCAAAGACCATCCGATCCCTGCACGAATGCTTTACCAGTGCAGTACGATTACATAGTAAAACGTCTATGGTTGAGTGGCTACGTCACTCGTCTCTGAATGCAGATTCCAAGGTTTGAGTCCCTCTTGCGCGAGATTTGTTCCCGGGAAATGTCAAATTTTTCACAGTTCTGTCTTGTAGACAACTTTTCTCAAAACCGAGTTTCACGATTTGACCATTTTGTGTTTAAAAGTCGTAAAACAACAAACGACTTTAGATTCCTTAGTCTCACAATAAAGTAAACATGATACATTATGAAGTCTCGCAATAAAGTAAACATGGTATATTATGAAGTCTCGCAATAAAGTAAACATTTCATATTATTTTGTTACCGCAGTCCGAGAGAAATATCCTGAAAATGACCAAATCGATGCACTACCATTCGTCTAAAGAATGAAAACTCAACGCGCGCACACAGACATAGAAGGCACCCCCCATTCCTACCCGTAGGCTGTAAGTTTGCAAACCAAATTAGATATACAACCAAAGAAACAGTTTTATGCGTTGTTTGATCGTAAAACCACTTCCATCATTGTAGCTGTTATTATGTTATATTATATTTTGAATATCATCATCATCATCATCATTTGTCGTCAGAAACTAGACAGATAACATTAACAATACCATAATGATATTATTACAGCATTGACAACGACACAACAAAACACCAAGATTTTGTTTTGTATGACAAGCGACGTCCCACTATAATCATAATTTAAGAGCGGCGTGTATAATAAACACAGTAGACACAGCCTCGTCCTGTAAGAGTTAACGGCCTTGTTTGTTTTATCTATCAATCGAGTTGTGTGACATTTGGACGTCAAAGGTTTGCCAAACCAAATGCTTCAGTCGTAACAAAGCGACACCGTTGTTTTGTCTGTTGTGTTGTGTGGTAGTATGTTTTGCAGTACACAATATATCGCTTTAAAGTTAAAGGGAGTATCATGAATCCGTTCTGCTTCAAAACATTGTAAGTTTTACTCCCTTGGCAACTCGTTATAGGTTATGATATCAACGGCGGAATATTCGGTTTATAGTACACACCCATAGAATTTGATTCCATAAGATATCTACAGAGTCATGAAAAGGAAAATAATCCCCTCGTCGCCGCCGAGATTTGAACCCAGAACTTTCTGAATACGAAGCAAATAAGTTACTGCTACGAACACCCTTTATCGTACAGTCTTTTTCAGTTATGAAATATTATGAAATCTGATTATTTTTTTAATGACGAAAATGAATGGTTTTTTGTTTTCACTAACCAAAGTTTGATAATTAACAATATTTTATAGTAACGAGGTTGTAAGATAAACTAATTATATATACAGAAACAATAAATTGTAAATTATTTTTTTTGTAATCGATCAAAAAGCGTCACAGCTTTCGTTGTATTTATAATTGGTGTATATTTTTTAGGTTAATGATGTCAACATCCCAACATTGCGTATGGCGTATGGCGCCAAAGTACCCTGTCGTCAGCTCTCGTATTGATTATGCACACGACACCAAAACTGTAAACTCACATTTGTTTAGCAAAGGAGAAACAGAGTCATGAAGACAGATCTAGATATTTAATTTTAGTAATTCTCAACTTAGTGGGTTGATCACCTGCTTGGCATAATATCTTGATTCAGATAAATCCAGACTCATTGTGCTGGCCTTACACTGTAATGGTAAAAGGGGAATTGGATAAGAAAGAAACAATTCTCAACTTATAGTCGAAGTATTGTAACTCGAAATGCTAACAGGGTGACTTAAAATATTGTAAGTCGATTTCCAGCAAATCAACTTGAGTTAAACAGGATTTTATTGTATAATCTATTTCATCAGAAAAACCAAGTGTTCCTCGCCACATATGGAAACAATATCATACATAATTATGTAGCAAAATCTGCTCAGTTTTCTTATAGCTGAGGGGTTTACCACCAAGGCCTTATGTAGCAAAATCTGCTCAGTTTTCTTATAGCTGAGGAGTTTACTACCAAGGCAAAAGTAAATATTGTTCTGGCCAAAACTTGGGCAACACCTGAATATGTGACGCTCATTGTGCCATTCAAGGTCCGGGGTACAGTGGGCTGATCACCTGCTTGCCTTATCTACCTGATCCAGAGTTTTTCCAGCTCTGTCGTTCAGCAATGCTGAGCATGGAGCTGGCCACGACACTGCTTGGGGGTACAATGTGGTTTGGATAACAAAACGTTTTGGGATAATCAGTTGTTGGGTTTTTTTGTTGCTTCACCTGAAAAGTACCAATTTTCAGTTACTATAGTATACTTCCTCTGTTTATAGAAAGGAGGATTAATTGTATTGTTAAGGGACTTAAAGCTTTAATATGGTTTAGGATGAAGTAGTGATTGTATCAATTAACGTATTTTATTGTGAGATAAACATTAATTAACCGTTCGATGTGGTCTCATTCTCTTGAGATCATCATATCTTATCGCACCAGTGCTGGGTCCAGTTTTTAACTTCTTTGTTGCAACATCTCAAGTCTGAGTCGGTGCATGTTGGATGGGGGTGGTAAAAGGATAGCCCTTCGGCCCTCTGCCATGGAAGGATTCTCTTGAGGTCAGGGGGTTGAAACAATGTCCTACTGGAGACGTCAAAGAACCGCTAGGGGGATTTCCAATAATATAAGGATGCATTTCAAGACGGGTGCTTTCATAAGAATGCATCATACCATTGCAATTCTTAGAAAGGGACGTGACACTCGTCCATCTGTCTCTCGTACAAGCGGCCAATCATTGTTATTCCTATGCGAATTTTTTAAAAAATCATTTAAAGTTTGCTTAAACTTGAAACAGAGCTGGTGGTGTAGTTATGTAAACAGATTACCATAGGATTTATGGTATGTGGTATGCCGTGGTAAGGAAAGCCGTATGTTTACATATATATTCTGCCCGTAAAATTGAGCATACCTTCAGGGGGCAATTTAACAAAATCTGTTTTCTCTTTGATAATGTGTAATACAAAATAAGAGGGGTTTTTTTTACAGCTTTTTGCATTACGAGTACTTGTTGCCCCCAGATCAATATATTATTTGGGACTTTAAACGTGTTTAAGTTTGAAGTTTTACGCCCTTTTCAACACATGAAGGTCATATCTTAAAGGCGGTTCTAAAGAAATTATACAGATTCCATGTGAATCTCCAGAGCAGAGCCATGAAAACTCTGAAAGGACCAGGGGGGAAAACATACTCCGGGTCCGAAGTCGAGTTGGGACTTGAACCCCGGGCTTTGCATCCACCGATGACAAATCAAGCTAAGAACGATCCGGCTAAGAACATCCCACAATAATAAACTTTAACAATCTATGATACAGACGGCCTCAGACAAATTCAAACGTCAAATTCAATAATTGCATGGTCACATCTACCAAGACAAGTGGAGATAGCAAAAAAAAAAAAACCCAGAAAAAGAACATTAGAAAATTATAGAGGGGTCATTAGATTGGAAGTTTAATGCCGGGGAGTGCTGGGGGATTTCATAAACTAGACAGCCGGATACTCAAACGCTACACCAGATAAACTTGAGAGAACTTCACAGTCACAGGGGGGAAAAAACAAGACTTGCGAATATTTTGTGATCAAAGGGAAACAACCCGTTATTTTCCAATGGCTATTTTCATACTGTTTCTTGTAGCTTTATTTCTTGATCTACTTGGTTTTTTTGTTTGTTAAAAAAACAGATAAAAAATACAACAGCAAGAGCAACATAGAGGGAAAAAAGAAATGAATAAAAACAGGAAAGAAAAGGACAACGAGAAAAAACAACAACAATAATCAAGGTGTTATTTGTATCATGTATCATTTGTATCATGAGCAATACAGATTTATTGTGTGTAGTTTGTTGGTTGATTGCATGGTTGGGTGCTTTCGTCACTAAAATGTCAAATCGACCAGAATGTCGTTATCGCCACCCATGTTTCTGGTATGAAGTTTGAATCATTATTATAATTAGACCACGGTACGTAAGATCATCATTATCATCATCATCATACCATCGTCGTCATCATCATCATTATCATCATCATCGACGTCGTCGTCATCGTCATCATTATTATGATCATCATATCATCATCATCGACATCATCATTATCATCATCATCATCGTCGTCGTCGTCATCGTCATCATCATTATGATCACCACCACTACCTACCATCTCCATCGCCTCTATAAGTATTGATATCATGATCATCAGTACCAACTGCAGCAGCATGTTTGTTATTATCATTCGTGATGTTATAGGTATGCCGATGAATTGACACCCAGATGGTGACTCTGAACTTAACGGTTACTGATCAAAACGACACAGACGACGACGTTGATGATGATGATGACGATGATGATGATGACGATGAAGGAAGGTGAATAGGAGGATCACGACTTAGAATAAAACAAAAACAACAACATCGCTGTCACTACGTTACTATTCATTTGAAAACCAGTGAGCCAGATGGTCACTCTGAACGGTTACGGACCAAAACGACAAAGACGACGGCGATGATGATGATGGTAGAATGCTGTTGTTGATGAAGATGATGATGATGATGATGATAGAATGCTGTTGTTGAAGATGATGATGATGATGATGATGATAGAATGCTGTTGTTGATGAAGATGATGATGATGCTAGAATGCTGTTGTTGAAGATGATGATGATGATGATGATAGAATGCTGTTGTTGATGAAGATGATGATGATGATGATGATGATGATGATGATGATGATGATGATGATGATAGAATGCTGTTCTTGATGGAGATGATGAACTTGATGATGGTGATGATGAAGAGGAGAAGGAGGAGGAATAGGAGGATCACGACATTACGCTGTCACTGCGTTACTATTACTATCCATTTACAAAAAAACCCACAAAAACCCCACATCTTTTGCCAATCATTCAACAATCAAAACAAATAAAAACGAGAAATAGACTGGGAGATTAAAGGACTCAAACCGGGTGCAATTATAATTTGATCATGGTTAACGTCTCTTACAGTCTGTCTTTGTGTTTTTTGTTTTTTCTCTCTCTCTCTCTCTATTTTACAGGTTGTCGAAGCGACCTAGACGGAGCATCAGCGGAGCATGTCAAGTGAAAACATCAGTTTAAAAGTCAGGTATAGACTAACCCTGGCATACCGAGTAGTGGCGGTATTTGTTCATCCGTGGCTTTAACGACATACAGACAAAAAATGGGATGGAAAAGGGAGGTGTGTGGGATGGTAATGGTATTTTTATAGGTGTGTGTGTGTGTGTTTTTTCTGCGACATAATGTGTGTGTGTGTGTGTGTGTGTGTGTGTGTGAGTGTGTGTTTTTTCTCCGACATAATGTGTGTGTGTGTGTGCGATGATCGAGGGATGGGGATGGAAAATGCGGATGTTTTTTTGTCACTAAGACAATAAGGTCAGATCGGCAGTCTTTTAGTTTGTTTGTTTGATCAAGCCCCATCAAAGGTGCAATGCAGTGTTGGGGCCAGCTCCCTGTTCTGCCACAAATGGTGCACACCAGTCACATGTGACAAAAAAAAACAAAGAGTTGGAAAAGCTATGGATCCGAGGATTTCAGACAAGCAGGTGATCAGCCCACTGTGCCCATCATCCTTTACTGGCTCGTAAACTGAACAGTATTAATCATAGCATAAGGCCAATAAACAAAGTACTGTTGCACTTGTGGTCACCTCCTCACCTAATAATAATAACAACAAAGAGACATTGCCACGGTGGGCTTACAGCAGTTGTCGTGAAGGGTATGATAAAGTATGACCCCCAAGTGTCCGTGCTGAGCCCGGTTTAGGTAGCGTAAGGCGGACAAGTGGAAGATTGTCATGTCACTTTGTCTTGACTAGGACGCTGGCCTATCTCAGATTGCTTCACTCTCAGTTGAGAAATTGGTACCCATTTTTTATACATGGCTTGGGTAGGCAATTATGACATACGACCCTGACTACACACCTTTCTTTCTTTCTTTCTTTCTTTATCAATAACCTTTTTTTTAGTACCTTTCGGTGTAAGGTTTGAGCATGATACACAGACTTTCGCCATTGATCCCTATTCAGTGACATCCTCTTTGCCTCTACAAGCCTAAATCCCCTACACACCTTATGTGGGAAAATCTGCCCGGTTTTCTTTCATAGCTGAGGGGTTGGGTTTGCCACCCAAAGCAACAGTAAATATTGCTATGGTCAAAACTTGGGCAGCACCTAAAAAAATGTGATGCTCATTGTGCTTTTCAAGTTTCGGGGCACGGTGGTCTGATCGCCTTCTTGCCTTATCTCAACCTAATCACGAGTTCTTTCAGTACTGTGTTCAGCAATGAACATGAACACGGAACTTGCTGCAACACTCCTCATTGCCTGGCCACACCTAAGCTTACCGTAAAACACGTCTACACCTCGCAGTTAATGAGGGATTCCGTGGAAAGGGAGGTTGACTTTTTTTGTTTTACCATTTCGCCAAAATGTGCTGCGAAGACGGACTGCGACCAACAACACCACAGTCAAACTTAGGTTAATTGACACACACAAATAAATGTAGTTCCCAAAAGAAACAAACATAATAACAAATGTCAGACCACCGCACTGAAACGAATATGGAACTGAGGAATGATATGCGATTTGATACCAGCCAGTCATCAAAACAATGGATTAAAATACATGTGAAGGGTATCGCAGTGATTTAGTCATTTGTCCGTCGATGCGGATGAACGGGTTCGAGTCCCGTACATGCATCTCTTTGGACTTTTCAGAATTTTCATTGCTCTTCTCAAGTTCTGTTGCCCCGTCTTTGGTATAATGATATGGCCTTTCTCTGTTGAAAAAAAGCATACATCTTAGAAGGTTTGAAATACATGCTGAGAAATTTGTAAACATGAGACAAAGAGGAAACGACGAGAGCACTTTGTACGTATTTCTATAGTGTTGATGTAATGCGAAACATCATAAACAACGTTTGTCGTCATGGCTACGCCATAAAATAAGCACATGCTTGGTCATCGTAGGCTGGGACATACCACGAGAAAGGGGACACCAAAGGAACAGGGCACCAGATATTACACGACATCCCATTGCTGGATTTACACCATAGTACATGGTGTAACCTAAGCAGGCCGCCACAAAGGGCCCACCCGGCGGGCTGTGATAAGGGCATCAATTGACCTTAATCCGCTCCGGGCCATGGTGGCAATTTGGCATTCCTTAATCAGCACTAAACCTAATGGTCACGACATCCATGTCAGCACCCTGTGCGTTTTACATTTCACGCCACCAAAGATAGTAGATGAAATGCTTTACATGATGTTATTGTACAGTGTACATACGACCAACGATGACGATGATAGCAGTTTTTATTCCTTGGTCCTTTATGAGTACCCTGCATGATATTATTGCTCATGGTGTCAATAAAGAGTCTAGTGGGCTGATCACTTGCTTGTCTGAAATTCTTTGATCCAGAGGATTTACAAACATGTGTTCAGCCATGCTTTGGTGGTCGGGGTGCCTGGATTTATGCCGGGTATCTTGTGTATCTTTCATGGCTGAACATGGGGTTGGCCCCAACACTGCTTTGTGCGGTATTAATTGGGTTCGATCAAACAAACAGACAAACAAACAAGGCGTCAAAAGGAGGAGGACGGACCCTGCTTGTTTGAATTCATCAGACATAGCATTTCCAAAATATAATCGTCCTTGGACCCACGGCATTACAGTATTTATGGGGAAACAGAGCATACAAACAATAAAAACGAACTATGGGAAGACAATTTTCTGGACTTTTTTGTGTTTTCATGGCCTGGAGATTCAAGTGAAATCTTTTCGTGTCCTGTTGAACCGCCGTTGATATGACTTTTTTGTGTTGAAAAGGGCGTAGAAATTCTTCACTCTGTACAGGAATGGCCACCTTGAGCTAAACAATAAATAGAAATAAATTAATAGCTTGAAAATATCACACGCAAAATAGAAAAGAAAGACCCCCAAAAATGAAAAAAAGACAGAAAAACAAAACTAAGAAAACAAACAACATAAAATCGAAGGTTAATTACATCACTTTATACCAGCAGAACAATTGAATATATGAATATCGTGGATTCAATCTCTATGATCGATGTTTATTCGCAGGTTTGGTTTCACAACAAGGAACAAAGTTCAACTGCTCACTCTGAAAGAACTTTTAAAAGGTTTATTAAGCTTATTAGTCGTACGTCTTTGGCAACAAATGATAGGTCATATCAAAATTGCGTAACCTCCAATTAATAGTCCATCTCCGATAGGACTTGACTCCATGAGGACTTCCCAGGGTCGGGTCCATAAAAGCTCGAGAAAAAAGATCCCATGTCGCTGCTGGGATCCGAACCCTTTGCCTTCCTGCTCATGAAGCGAACGCGTTACAGCTAAGCAACGAAGCAGCCCTTAGTTCCACACCTGTCGGTACACATAACTAGATTATTATGAAGTGAATTGTGAATATAGATCCAATAACGTGGTTCTCCAAACTGCTTAAGGAGAGTTCGAACCCAAATCATGCCAAACGAATTTCTCATTTTTCAAACACCAACTCACAATCTCATCCACCGACATAAAGCGCGACATAATATATGAAGCCACTCCACCCATCAACCAAACACACTGTCTTGGCACAGGTTTCGAACCCCGAGCGCGTTAGTGTGTGGCCGCCCGGTGTTTTATCTCTTCTCCAACGAGCGCCCCGTTCCCCCTGCCCCTTGTGATCGACTATTGGGATGGAACCTGTCCCCTTCAGCGGTCATAAAAGGATAATTTCAGCGTTGACATGGCCGGCCATAATGACAGGGGCGCGGCACGTGGTCACATGATCTGGTCACTAAATGAGGTAATTTGTTTTTTTCTCTCTTTTTTGGGTCATATTATTATAACAAAACGACGCGACCGATTTTTTTTGTACTGGCTCAGTCAACACAACAAATGTGTCATTGTATTTTGAGTAGCTTTTAGGAGAATGGAATATACGTTGTTACTGTTTTTAAAACAGTTTGACGTTGTTAGTTTTCCGCGCATATGCAAACATGTGCATCATGATATTATCTCAATAATAATCGTCCTATCTAGAGGGTAGCAAAATCGTCATTGGTCTTCTCAAAGCAATAGACACCGGAGATCTTTAAATGTCGGTCGTAGAAAATAATTAATCAGTAAAGTCCATTGTGATTGTAATAACGGTGCACTTTAAGTGCATTATTTTAATGGGTTGTGGAGACTGTAGCAGCTAAAATACTCGTTATTGTGGTGGTGACGGCACAACGATAGTTACAAGTGGTAGTTAGAACAAAGAAGAGTAGGGCAGGATGTGGGGATAGTCGCTGTATACAAATAGAACGAAAGAAGGAAAGGGGAAAAAGGAAATAAAGAAAAATCTCCCCACAAAAATACAATGGGCGTTAAAAGAATAGAAAGAAAGAGAGAGAGAAAAAAATCCCCCACAAGAATAGAGCGGAAGGTACACGAATAGAAAGAAGGAGAGACAGAGAGATAGATAGATAGAGAGAGAGAGAGAGAGAGAGAGAGAGAGAGAGAGAGAGAGAGAGAGAGAGAGAG
>JARBEQ010240234.1:0-12071 GCA_030265355.1 Tritonia tetraquetra
GCTTGGCTTAATACCTTGATCCAGAGAAATCCAGCTTCATTGTGCTGGCCCTACACTGTAATGGTAAAAGGGAACTGTATAAGAAAGAATAACGATACAAGAAACTCTAAATGTATAGATTCCGACTTATGTTCCATTTGACCAAACTCGTCACATATAATGTTTTTAAAAATAATGTTAACAAAACTATTGGGAACGTAAACAATTAAGTGAATTTGCCGACGCATTCAAAATGGTGTCTTTTGGCTCAATTAGCAATAACACTGTATTCGTGAGCAACCTGTGAGCTACAACATACACCAATTAATATACGTGTATTATTAGTTAGGCCTGAGCAAAGAGTTTATCAATTTAACTAGAGAGCCGAGAGAGTTCCGTTTCCTGTGCCAAATTCGAGATAACTCACATGAGGCAAAAAAGAATCGTACATAAGGACGGGCGATAACTCGCATGAGGTCACTTCAATATAATTTAGTGGCAAAAACCTTCGTTCAACCCGGCACGCCGCATTAATAGGCTTTGTGAGGAACGTATCACTTTAGTATATAGATATATGTATAATCTCTTTGGGCCTGAGCGTTACTTGAGTAATTACTCGATTCCTGTGAATACTTCCGTCCAAAGCGAGTCCCCGACTCTCATGTGGGATTCGAGTAATAGAAATATGAAAAACGTCTGTGTGAGGTGATACGAGTAATGCAAGCTTGCATTTTAAGACAATCCTTGAACAATTTGGTTTACACATACTTGTACAGACACATAGACACACATGTGCACACACCCGCTCCTCTCACACACCATGAGAGGATAATGACAATAATGATAGTAATAATAATGGTCATAATAACAATAATAATAATAACAATAATGATAATAATATTAATAACAATAATAATAATAACAATAATGATAATAATATTAATAACAATAATAATAGTAACAATAATGATAATAATATTAATAACAATAATAATAATAAAAACTTATTTTTTGTTGATCGAATCCCATTAATACCGCAGAGCAGTGTTGGGGCCAGTCATATGTTCAGTCATGAAAGGAACACAGGCCATCTGCCATAAATACAGGAGCCCCGACCACCAAACATGGCTGAACACAGAGCAGGAAACTTTTTGAATGTACATACTAAGTAGATGCAAGGACTGGTAGGAGACCTTCGGTGTCAGCCCCATCGCCTATCTAGGATACAGTGGGTTGATCACCTGCTTGCCTAAAACTTTTACGAGTCAGAGAACGATGCACGACGCAGGGATGGGTACCACGATGACGACTGCACGGAAAAGGTTGAGAATCTCTCGGAATGCAAATAGCGACTTGGAACGTCAGATCAATAATTCGAAGTATGGAGGTAGAATTAGTGGAAGATATGAGAAAATAGGAAATAGATATATTTTGCCCAGCATTGTTAAATGGAAGCGAATCCTGGACCTTAGATAGCAGAGATAAAAGTAGACTGCAGGCTGCAGAAATGAAATCTATAAATAGAAAAATAGGTAAATCAAAAAGAGACGAAATAAGAAATACCTACCAGAATCAGAGAACTTAATACAGACAGTTTAGAGTTAAGAATAGAAAGAAAGCAATTACGAGGATTTCAATATTGAAACCGGATGAATGATAATGGAATCCCTTTTCTTTCTTTGTCAATAACCTTTTAGTACCTTTCGGTGTAAGGTGGATAATGGAATCCCCCAAAAAACATTTGACTGTAAGCAACAAGGTAAATTGCCAAGGAAAATTTGGAATGGGGTTCTTTCAGACATTGTAGAAAAGAGAGGATGCAAACTAATAGAAATCAATGGAGGAAGTTTGTTAATACATGAGCCTGACACCGAAAGGTAAAAAAAAAATTCCGAGTAAGAAAAACAAATTATAATGATAATAATTGTAATGATAATAATAATAATAATAATAATAATAATAACAATAATATTAATAATGATAATAATGAATCTACAGCGCCTGAACATCCACAAGAATTGTGCTCTGCGGCGTTTTACATCAAGAAAACAATAACAGTACATACAAATCATTAATTACATGAAGCAGTAACAGTACATACAATCAATAATTACATGACATAAGCCTTACGGAACAACTCGGTCTTCAGACATTTCCTGAACGAAGAGAAAGACGTGCAGGACTTTGTCCGACGATCGAGGGCATTCCACAGACGTGGGGCGGCACCACAGAAAGCTTCGTTACAAGAGGCAGTTTTAGGGGTGGTTGCTTTTATGAGTGAGGACTCTGAAGATCGTAGGTTTCGAGAGGGTTAATGTGATTGTATCAATTCTTAATATATTGGTGATGAACCATGCAAACATCTGAAAGCATAACACACTATCTTAAAGTTTATTCTATACATCACAGGGAGCCAATGCAGTTCTTGAAAAACTGGTGTAATCTGGTCTCTAGGTTTCGTGAGTGTTATCAATCTTGCAGTTTTTTGGCGATCTTTTGCAATCGATCGATTCATTTTTTTTATAGGAGAGCATTGCAATAGTGTAATCTCCTTGTAATAAAAGAATTAAATAGCATCTCAGCAATTTCTTCGTCAATGCAGTGTCGCATGTTCCCAATGTTTCTTAATGATAATTACATGTTTGTCAAATGTTTATGTCATGATCTTCCATCGTGAGTAAACGCCGATTTTTTTTTTACACATTTACTTGTTGTTATCATATGATCACCCACTTGCACTTCATTTGTAAAAAAAATGTAATTAAACGTTGACATTGATTACCAATAATAATAATAATCATAATAATGATAATAATAATAATAATAATAATAATGATGAGAACAATAATGATAATAATGATAATAATAATGATGAGAACAATAATGATAATAATGATAATAATAATAATGAGAACAATAATGATAATAATGATAATAATAATAATAATAATAATAATGAGAACAATAATGATAATAATGATAATAATAATGATAATGATAGTAATAATAATAATGATAATAATAATAATGATTTCAATAATAGAAAATATCCTTGATAATTTCCATTTATCGAGGTCAGCCGGGAAACCGGATGTGTTTATAGTTATACGTACCATTCTACTCAGCGACAATGAACATTCTTTGGAATAATACGCGCTTTCCTATACGTTATACAGCAGATACGATTGGCGCACATACTGTGATGTCTCATTGTTTCCATTTTTTCGACACCATTGTCATTATAACTGTCGACTCCAATAATCCAATCATTCATTCATTTCCTTAATCTTTCAGAGTGAAATGGTATGACACTGAGTGCACATCCAAAGCTGCCCTAGCGGCTGCTGTAGACGCAAAGAGAGATTTTGAACCAGACCTCATCTTGGGACCTCCCTGCTCTGCCGGTAATGTGTTTCTTTCACTTTCTTTCCACCTGACACCAATTTAGTGTCGTGCCGTCCTGTGTCGACAATCATGGCTCTCCATTCCGATTTGTTCCTAAACAGAGTTGAATAACATCTCTGTCACATACTCATCACTCTGTTAGTAAAGACACAGAACGTCGGATAGTTTATTAAGATGGAGGCGCTCCGTGCACACGAAAGGTTTTTATACAATCTTTGGGTCTCCCATGAGAGAGCAAGAAGAATGAATGTGATGGAGATTGTATGCCACTCCGTTTGGGGGCCGTAGTCAACAGTCTCATCATCTCTCCTTTGCTCTCCACGCCTATCAATTTTTGTCGGTCTGTATCCATCATCTTTTCTCTCGGTCTCCCTTTTTGTCTTTCCCCATGTGAGAGCTGATGTGCAAGGTACACCATTTTGTTATCTCATTACTTACGTACTTGTCCCGTGGTTTGGACAACCGTGGTGGTGTTAACTAGCTCTTTCTATTCGTCTCACTGTCTCGCTTTTCCTAGTGAGTCATTGAGTCTCCCTGATGTTGTCCCCGCATCTCTTCCTATATCTGCCTCTCTTTCTTCTCTCATTACATGACCTGATTTGACCATTTGATGTTTTTCAGGCATGAGTGGAGTGGCCATGCTTGCCTCACACTGGAACATTCCAGTGTTTGGCTGGGTATCCAATGACCACGCTCTCCAAGACCGGACTACTTATTCCACTTTGATCAGAGTGCTTGGCCCCTTAAATCAATTCTGTGAGTAATACGGCATAAACGTCTGGTAAAGTAAAACAGAGCACGTATATAGCGCATATCCACGAAGTTCATCATGCTCTATGCGCTTTACAATGTATAGTTTACCCCCGGCAGGCCATAACACTCCTGTTTCCTTCTCAACTCCTTGAGGAGTATACAGTACGAGCTGCCTGTTAGGCGCTTCAGCACTAGCATTCTGACAAGATCGTTCGCTTCCCTCGGCCGGGTACTCCTTTACTCCTGAGTCGAGTGGGGAAAGCTGAGTTAGAGTGCCTAAAGTGCCTGAGTGGTCATCCGTCCAGACACTGATCGCGATCAATGTAGCTTGACCACGCTGACCGGTTCAGCGTGCTAACAGTTCGACCACCGGCGCCTCATTTGGGAAGTTTAACCCCTTTCGACTGTAGGAAATCATTTCAGAGGAAGGACCTCCTGTTTATAGTCAATGTCCAAGAGGGCTAGAATCTGCACAGTCGGGAGAAAATAAATGTTAAACTCTTTGATCTCGCAGGAATTCGAACTCTGGACCTCCCGATCCGTGAACGAGTGCTTTACCAATGCGCCAGAGAGATTTTTGTTGAAAATTGGCCAGATTACAATGTGAGCCAAAGCATATGATATATTTGATGTAATTTTTTACCGTTTTTTACCCCGGAATTTCGGGGGGGGGGGGGGGGGGGGGGGGCAACGTCTTCTGGACAGATTTTAACATAATAAAGCGATTTGATATTAGAAGCAAGTAGAACACTTATGGATAATGTATATTCTTCGTGCTCTATGCGTCCACTATTGGTTTGATATCCCCCACCCCTCCTAGGAGGCCATTGGACTCTATCGTCCTTCTCAAATACATGAGGAGCATACAGTGCGAACTGCCGCTTAGGCACGCACATTCTAAAAAGACCATTCACTGCTCTCAGCAGGGTAGCTACTCAATTACCCGAGTGTCTTACCCAAGGACGCAATGTAGGGCAATCAAAACGACTAGGACATTGGTTTTTTTTCTCGGTGGTCACCCATCCAAGTACTAACGAAGACCATCGTTGCTTGGCATCATACCGGGGGCTATTATTTTTTGGTCACGTATTAAGGAGAAGTTGAACACTCACCGTGTTTAAGAATACATCGTTGGCCTTTAGGACCATGCCGTATTTTTCCACTCTGTCATTCATTGTGTCTGTCTTGCACTATTAAGCTCAGAAAAATGGGAAAAAAATCCCGGAAGACCAAGAAAAAGTGGGTGGGCAGATTCCGGAATGACAGGAGGGGCTGTATATAACTCTCGAGGACGTCCGCATCAGGACATTCCGAAGGATTATTTAAGCCACTGATCCCACCAAGAGGGGAACAAAAACAAGAAATAGTGAATAAATTAATGTTGATCTACAACTTATGAAATAATGGAACAATGTAGGCTTACTACTTTAACCACGTTTCATTCTTATATCCAGGGGATATCTAGTTACATAATAATATTTATACACTTTTGCTGAGCATGGTTCTCGATTGATCAAGGTTAATGGCATTTCTACTTTATAGAACAGTGATACGATGTCGTACCAAATATATGATATTTGGATGACAAAAACATTATTTGTAGTACATGTATGATTAAAACAAAACTTAATTTTTAACCTCCTCAGCCTTTACTATGTATTTTGTGAACATCTTATTCCGATGGCGTCGATTTGCAATGATCTACGATGCCGATGAGGCTTACAGGTAAAGCACAGTTTAATTAATTGTCCACTTCTATGTAGGTCATCTGTCTTTTATTTTTTAAAAACCTAGACTATTGTTATATAATATTACAGGGTCGCTGTCAACGGTTATGATGTTAAGTGATACTTTTATTCTAACCTAATTTTGATACTGTGGTCACTCAACTAGTATTGCGAATGTAGATGGAATTCTACATAGCATTAATGATACAATCAAATGAGCTGATATACGTTATTTTGGTTTAAATCGAATCCCGGCCGGAAGGGGTTAAATCTTACCAACAACAGCTTGTATTTAGAATCAACAAACAATAGAAGTTTGATACCTTTGAACAGATACGCTCAAACGTTCCCATCTGTTCTGTTTTACACATCGATTGCAGCGCCAGGGAATGCTTCGATGTGCAACAGGCTGGGAGACGAACCTTCCGCGGTCACTATCCAATTCACAAATTATATCTAATGATATCTACGTTTTCTTATCCAGAGCGCATAATGCTGCCAAACAATGTTATTGCGTCCAGCCCAATGTCCAGCATTGTTGAATACAGTGCTACCCCCCCCCCACCGGGACCAGGTAGATAGGGCAAGCAGGTGATCAGCCTATTTTGCACCAGCTATTTGATATCAACATTGCCAGATAGATACATTCCGAACTGTATTTGTATCAGCGATATTATTTTTCACATCATGAACAAGTTATATTTATTTTGAAGTAAAAAGATTTGTTCCCAGTACCTCTATGATATCTCACAGTGGGCTGATCACCTGCTTGGCCTAATGTCTTGATCCAGAGTAAATTCGCCTCATGTAATGGTAACAGGGAACTGGATAAGAAAGATGATCTCCTATGATATCAATGATATTTAAAAAGTTAATAAGAAACTCCCGTTTATCCAAAGTGATTACATTTTTAAAAACATATTTTTATAAATATCCAGGTCTGTGAACGATGCCATCTCACTGTTTTTACAAGAGAAAAATAACACGGTGACGTCACAACACAGCGTCACCCCCAACATGCCTGACAGCGCTGTTCAAGACATTTTCTTACAAGTTCGAAAATATGCAAGAGGTAAAGACTGAACTTTTTTCATTTTCTTTTGTTTGTTCGTCTTGTTCTACAAATGATTTCAGTCTTGGAAATTCACCTAGAATCTGAAATTTCGATGTACAGGAGGGCGTAAAACAAATAACATAACTTGTTTATGTCTAATGTGAGTCCAGCAAATGCTCATCGCTTGAGGCGTTGCGCGATAATTTGAATTTCTTCTCCTGCACTCAAACCAGTTTGGTAAAGCTCTTCCTTCGGGCGCTGAAATGACCTACTTGTGTCAGCAAAAAAAATAAAAAATAAAATAAGATTTTAAAAAAGTAAAAGTAAAATTAGAAATAATAAAATGAAAAAATAGATAAAAATAAAGCATATAACAAAACAAGGCAAACAAAACCCCACAGCATACTGACGAATTGCCATGATGATGATTATGTTTGGAAATATCAAATACACTGTATCCAACTCTAGATTTCTTGTTTGATCTGTCACAGTGATCGTGTTTTCTGTGCCATGGATGACCATGAGGAAATACATGCTGGTGGCACACGAGCTGGGGATGACGGAGGGAGATTTTGCTTTCATCTGTATCAACGGGGACGTAAGTCTGTGGCAATGCTTGTTTATTTGTTTATTTGTTTATTTGAACCCCATTCATACTTCAAAGCAGTGTTGGGGCCAGGGCCTGCCCTATGTTCAGTCATGAAAAGCACACAACATACCCACATAAATGCTGGCATCCCCTCAAAGAACGGCTGAACACAGATATTTTGGTGATCAGCCCAATATATCCATAACTCTTTCCTGTGCCATACATGTTCGGAGCAATGTTGATCGAAGAAGGGTCAATAAACAAATTGATATTGCTCTTGTGGTTATCTCACAGCTATTGATCAAGACGAGGAGAATTTTTCACTTTGGGCGACTGTGTAAATGCAAGCTTCTTCACTAGTGTTTCATCATCTGCTATTGAATACTGCATTTATCATCGTTTTATTGATAGCTACCAGCTTGTGTAAAGTGCGTGATGTACATTTTTTTCCATATGGATATGACATAATATCATCAATGTTATCTAAGGAATAATCTCTCCCTCTCTCGATTTGTTGTTGTTGCTGTGGTTCTTTTTCTTTCGTTTTCTTCTTCGTCGTCGTCGTCTTCTTCTTCTTCTTCTTCTTCTTCTTCTTCTGCTTCTTCTTCTTCTTCTTCTTCTTCTTCTTCTTCTTCTTCTTCTGCTTCTTCTTCTTCTTCTTCTTCTTCTTCTTCTTCTTCTTCTTTTTCTTCTTCTTCTTCTCCTCCTCCTTCCTTTCCCTCCTTCTTCTTCTTCTTTAGCTTCTACATTTTCTTTTCATTTTTTTCCTAACTTCCGCCTACTTCCCTACCGTCTGCATATTCTCCTTCTTCCACACCCACCCCCTTTTAAGCCCCCCTCCACCCCTATGACCATGCGGCCGATTTATCTCCAGGTGTACACCAGCACTACCTTAAACCGTGACGTGTTGTCTGACGCTGGCTGGAAGAGGAATGACAGCAATGACGACAATGCCCGGATTGCCTTTGAATCCGTCATTCATGTAAGACTATGTAGCACCAACAACATCATCAGTACTATTATTTCAAATTTTGGGGCCAAATCCGAGAAATTTGGTCTTTTTCAAACACAGTTGTTCTTACAAATTGTTTTTGGCCCTTTGGCCCTTATGGACCCTTTTGAAGATCTCTTTTACTTCTCTTTAGTGTTTATACATGTTTGTATGATAACCTGTATTAGGGTACGCATTCTGTAACTTATATCGAACATTTTACACTTATATCGAACATTTTACGTATTTGGTCCCAAACCGTCTCATTTGGTCCTTTTCTTGAAATATCATCTGGCAACCCTGATTTCAATCGTAAGGGGCTTTTGTCCTCAGCATTTGCTATGCTTTGCCAGCGTGCGTACTGTTCGCAAATGAAATGTTTTGCATCAAGGATTCACTGCATCCAGGCCGGAATGGCCGAAATTTTGACGGTGCAATATAGTGTTGAACGCAGTCATATTTATCCCATGCGTCGTGTACGGGCGCTGTGGATACAGAGCCTTAAACATCATTACTATGATAGGACTACTTTTATAATGATTACCAATGATATAAACCCATTGAATGGCATATCACGTGTCACTCATTGACCTCATTTTGGGGTATAAGAATGTAAACAAAATAGAGAGATAATGCCATGCGTGTTGATTGTGAACACAGCCGTCGTTTAAGCCCCACTCTTGCTAGCTAGTACACGCACATCCAAAACAACATCTTGGGCAGTTTGGGGCACAAATTGTAAACACACACAAAGTGATGACGCGGCGTTGAATAGGTTTATGATATCAGCAGACACATGAACTCCAAACAAAAAGTATATCTACTCGGAATGATTTTCCTTGGTAGTGTTAGGCCAGTTTCCATGCTGGAGTAAAGGGAAATAATACAAAGGGAAATAATACAAAGGGAATGCGCTATATACACTCTCCAAAGATAATTGTAAAGTTCAAAGTTTTAATCACCCCGCCCATTTTCCTGCACAAGGCGGGACTCAGACCCAGAGGCAAGTGGCTTAACTGCACCAGTGACGCCCCCTTATACCCATTGCAACAAATATCAAAGGCGGTTTAATATAACCTTAAGTTTTGACGTGAATATCCTGGGCGAGACCGAACAGTTTGAAAGGTACGGAGAAAAAAATCCTCAAGAACAGAAGTCTAACCCGGATCTCCACATACGGAGGGAAACGACTTATCTCATCGCCCAGGGACGCCCACCAAGCAGGATGTTATAGGTGTCCAAATAACTAATTACATAGGGATGCCTTCAACTGATTTATTTACCCAGTACAAACTACATGTTAGCAAGTCGACAGTGTAATCGTCTAATTCAAAAGCTGTAAATAAAATCATAAAGATAATTAATGACTCACTGTTTACACTAGCACGGGAATTGTCAAATACATAAGTTTAGTCCAAAGTTTATTCGAAAAGTGTCCTTAACACTTTAATGACTTTCAAATTTAGCAAGTCATCTGGAGTGTAGTCCTATTATGTGACTGGAGGGGGGGGGGGGGGGTCCTTATAAGTCACTTTCCTCTGGATACCGAGACCCGGTTTGAGTCATGCCCTGTACAGGATTTTTTCTATGGAACTTTCGAGTTTTCATGGCTCTGCCCTGGAGATTCATGCGGAACCTTCTCAAGTTTTGCTGGACAGCCTTTGATGTGACTTTTCTGTCATGAAAAGGGCTATACATTGCAAACGTTTTAGAAATATGATGTGGTGAATATCAAATAATTAATCGCCGAACAATTGTATTTGGTGTGATTGAATGTCCAGCATATTGGGTCTTTTCCTGGTAGAGGATATGGTTGGCAGCTTTCCATACGCCTCTTTCTTGATGGGTACAGCCCTCAGGATATGCCAAGCACCACTCGTAGTATGTGGGTATATGTGTCATCAGGATTAGATTCCAGATGGTGTTAATTGCCTTCTCTTATATTTGTGATAAGCAAATACTGCTATTGATAAATATGTTTTTAGGTAATAAATGAACTCATCAACCAAACTAACATATTTCTTTTTCCCATTGTCCGGTCCAGGTAATTATGGCCACTTCGAATTGGGAGGTGTTTGCTACCTTCACCAACTATGTGTCCAAAGCTGAGAAACTCCAATCGCCGTACTGGGACCTTCCTCCTGGAAATGACGTGGGTAGACAATAACGTCATTTCAGTCTTTCGATTGTCTCACGGACAACCCGTTCCATAGAATATATTATTATGTGGTCTATCGCCGCGAGTCTGTTGTAAAAGTAGCAACTGTTGATTTAAAGGAAAACAAACAAACAACCTTTTATCAGTGAAATAATTAATCTTTTCCCTTAAAACTGTCAAACATTAAGATTTACTATGGGACATTGCTTATTTGAAAGGGGAAAGCGTACTTGTAAACATGGTGCTTACTTCTCAAATAAATGTCGAGAATACGACCTTTAGGATCAATTCAATGTGATCGGTCTCATATACATTTGAATCTTTAATAACAATGAAAATTGACCATTCGGAGATCTACAAAGTTTACAATATTTTTTTTCCGAAAATGAACGATCAATCCATTGTATTTAATCCAATTTTTATTTTCGTATTATGTATATGCTTACATTACCATGTATCGATATTCTTATGAATTTTGTCTTTCAGTCGATGGACGCCTACGCCCCGTTTGTGTACGACGCCACTGTCTTGTGGGCATTCCTGGTCAACAAGACGTTGAAGGAGGGCGGTGACCCGAGGAATGGCTCACACATATTCCACCTAGCCCAGGGGGTGGAGTCTATGGGTAGGAACAACACAATTTATATTATCAATATTTTATCATTTTCTTTCTTGCTTTCTCTTGTTATCCAGCTCAGCTCCATGTCCAACATTGCTGAACACAGTGCTGGGGAAAAAAACGTTGGATCAGGTAGATATGACAAGCAGTGTGCTCAAACATTGAATGTCACAAAGAGCGTCACATTTTAGGTCTGCCAGAGTTTTGTCCATACGAATATTTCCTCTTGCCTTGGAGGTGAACCACGCATTTATAAGAAATTTGAGGAGACATTTGCTACATAAGGCGTTTTCTCTTTTATCATCATATCATTATAATATTTTTCATGACACTCATCTTTATGAAGATATTAACATTTCCACCATAAACACTCTGCTACCCTCCAAATCATAGTCTTTTTCTCCTTTTTTGTCATCGTCATCGCTCTTCACCTCCTTTTCCTCCTCCTCTGCAACGATTGCCATCATCATCCTCATGCTCATCACCACCACAACCACAAACTAGGTGACTCACCATGAATCCCACCATCCAGGTGTGACAGGTCGTCTCGTCATGGATCACAACTGTGACAGGTTGTCCAATGTTTGGTTCTTGGACATGCAGTCTGACGGGAAGTACAGGGACTTTGTCCGCATAGCCAACACTCTAAGGGGCGGTTTCTTGGAAACGGTAAGCTTTCCCAGTATAAAGAATCGCAATAAAATGGGGATTTTAAAAAATGAGACAAGAGAGAGAGAGAGAGAGAGAGAGAGAGAGAGAGAGAGAGAGAGAGAGAGAGAGAGAGAGAGAGAGAGAG
>JARBEQ010240245.1:765-12071 GCA_030265355.1 Tritonia tetraquetra
TGTTGTTGGTGGTGTTGTTATTTTTGTTATTGTCATTATTATTGTTATTATCATTGTTATGTTTGTTATTGTTATTATTATTGTTATTATCATTGTTATTTTTGTTATTGTCATTATTATTGTTATTATCATTGTTATTTTTGTTATTGTTATTAATATTGTTATTATCATTGTTATTTTTGTTATTGTCATTATCATTGTTATTTTTGTTATTGTTATTAATATTGTTATTATCATTGTTATTTTTGTTATTGTCATTATCATTGTTATTTTTGTTATTGTCATTATTGTTATTTTTGTTATTGTCATTATCATTGTTATTTTTGTTATTGTCATTATCATTGTTATTTTTGTTATTGTTATTATCATTGTTGTTTGTCTAGTTATTTTATATATGACATGATATGAGATATTTTTAAAGTCATCTACTATGTGGAATTATTTTAAGGGTTTTTTTTGTTAATTTATTGTGTTGGATGAACATGAAACTGAAATATTTGTTTGTTATTTGTCTCTCAGGTGGAGAGAGAAAGGAGTGCTTTGATCACTCAGACTTTCAAACAACTCAACACATACTTCAACCGACGCACAAACACGTCTGGACCTCCTCTCTGCGTACACAGGGTGAAGGTCACATTCAAGGATGAACCGGGAGAGGGCAGTGGAGTAGCGAGAAGTTTTTACACAGCTGTAGCCAATGTGAGTGAAATAATTGTGTCACATGTCTGCGCCTTGCTGAATGTTTTATATTGTATTGGGTCTTCCTTGTAAGATTACACCTTAGAGAACACAGATACCTCCTCCTCCTCTCCACACATCCCTCAATACGTACTGCACACAGACACGGCACAATTGAGAAAACCAGCTGCCTAACAAAGGTTGCATTTTTGCTGTTAACAGCTTCCTTTTCTACCTTTACCCATCCTTTGACTTCTTTTGATGTCTTTGGGGCACCTCTCTTTGGGACACCTCTCTTTGGAACACCTCTCTTTGGGACACCTCTCTTTGGGACACCTCTCTTTGGGACACCTCTCTCTTTGGGACACCTCTCTTTGGGACACCTCTCTTTGGGACACTTCTCTTTGGGACACCTCTCTTTGGGACACCTCTCTTTGGGACATTTCTTTTTGGGACACCTCTCTTTGGGACACCTCTCTCTTTGGGACATCTCTCTCTTTGGGACATCTCTCTCTTTGGGACACCTCTCTCTTTGGGACATCTCTCTCTTTGGGACACCTCTCTCTTTGGGACACCTCTCTTTGGGACACCTCTCTTTGGGACACCTCTTTTTGGGACACCAATTGATTGCATGAAGGCAAGGCCTTCTTTAGAGTGGAGTTTCAGTGTTTTGTTGTTGAGACAGGCGTGGTCTCTGTTGATGACTGTGTGTTTTGTTGTTGAGACAGGCGAGGAGGTCTCTGTTGATGACTGTGTATTGTCATCACTGGACTTTGTTTGAATCTGTCGTTTGATTTAGTGATAAAGATGCCATCAACCATTTTGGCCCCTATTTCTATTTATGTCCAAGTAGTTGCTTTCCAGTGTGTTGTTATACTTGCTAGAGTTAACATGCTTATTTGTGAGGGCCTTGGCAAAAAAAAAAAAAAGCGTCTAAAGTCTCAGAATAAAAATATTGAGCTGTTGTTAATGACAGATCATTTATTTGTGGGCATTTGTTTAAAAATTTCATCCAAAAATATCAAAGTGTTTGTGTCGCAGGTGTAAAACTCACACCCGAGAACATAAGGGTGAAAGAGGAGCAGAAAGGTTGCCATCAGATTACTTTAAAAAATTGTATGGCTTGGGTTGATCACCTGCTTGGCTTAATAACTTGATCCAGAGAAATCCAGCTTCATAGTGTTGGCCCTACACTGTAATGGTAAAAGGGAACTGGATAAGTAAGTGTTTCTCAATAATAGTTGAGGAACAGAGAGAAAAATGTAAAAAAAACTTCTATTCCTCGACTTTTGAGTTTGAAATTCCACCAGCCATCATTAGCTTTGTCAATAATACAAACTGTGACTTTTAACTCTGGTATTCGCCTTGGCCCTCACATTTTATCTTTACAATAATGTTGTATTGTGTTCATGTTATTATTCTTATTCTGTTTCCTTTGTTGCCAGGCTGTCCTGTCCCAAGAGAAGCTCCCTCCCTTGGATGGTATCCTGGTAGGGGGCAAGAGTCTTCAATACAGCAAGTCTCTGGGTAAGTCTACCTACCTCCCGTCTTTGCACCATTGAGGGACAGACAAACATTCGCCTTCCATAAATGACCTTCCTGTGTTGGAAAAGATGTAAAACACATTGAAGACAATGTTGTTTCTATTCTAGTTCTATTTATGTTTACCAAGGTTTATATCTTGATCCAGAGAATTCCAGCCTCATAGTGCTGGCCCTACACTGTAATGGTAAAAGGGAACTGGATAAGAAAGAAAGAAAGTTTTGTCTATCTTGTTTTGATATAGTTTTTTTTCTCTCTTTCTACATCTGTGTGTTTGTTACGTGTTTGTTCCTTTTTTTGTAAGCTGTTGAAGGGTGATATCTAAACGTTCAGTCTTTGACATTTGTTGTTTTGTTTTTTATTGGAATTTTTTTCTCTCCATTTTTAGATACTGTTTGAGTTTGAATGAAAATGTCAGGCAGCCATCATGTTCAGCTGCGTTTCAGTTGGGTGTAAAATGAAAAACTTTGAAAGGCTCACTAATTTCTTTGATTACCTTCCATTACCACCAGATATAATCAATCGTCTGAGAACCCGAGACAGGGAACGAGAGAGGGAGAGACAGAGGAATGTTATACGTCAGAGAACCAGGGAAACTCGCAGAGCCCTGTCCTACGATGCTCAGCCATTTTTCTTGTCCGCCGACCCACCCCCTGGAAGTTCCTCTGCTGGATCAGGGGCAGAGAACTCTGAAAGCGCTACAGAAGCCATATCCCAATATCGCAGACAGTTGGGTGAAAGACTTTATCCAAAAGTCCGAGCTTTGAGACCTGTAAGCAATTTTTATTTACAAACAAGAGTTAATGCATTGAATTGATTTTAATTCAATTAAGTTCTTTTTATTTTTACTTTGACAATTTTTTTTTTTATTGATTACATTTGATTTTATAAATAATATATATATTGTAATTCCTGCCTTATGTGGCCTGATCAGTTTTATTATAGCTGAGGGGTTTACCACCAAGGCAACAATAAATATTGTTACGGCCAAAACTTGGACAACACCGAAAAATGTGACGCTCTTTGTGCCATTCAAGGTTTTTTGGCACAGTGGGCTGATCACCTTCTTGCCTTATCTACTTGATCCAGAGATTTTTCTAGCACTGTGTCAAGCAATGCTGGGCATGGAGCTGGCCACAACACTCCTTGTGGGTTATAATGTGGTTTGGATAACAAACCAAAACAAAACATATTGTAATTTGTAAGAATCCCCTTTTTTTGGTTAAATGGATATCATAATTGATGCTTTGATAATCAAAACTGGGGGGTTAAAAGAGTTTTCATTTATGAATTGGGATGTTATTGAGTGGTGGATAGGGGAAGTCGCAACGTTGCGGTAATGCATTCGCTTTGTGTGCAGAAGGTCCAGGGTTTGAATCCTGGGAGAAGGTCCACCAGGGTTTGAACCCTGGGAGAAGGTCCAGGGTTTGAATCCTGGGAGAAGGTCCAGGGTTTTAATCCTGGCAGAAGGTCCACCAGGGTTTGAATCCTGGGAGAAGGTCCACCAGGGTTTGAATTTTGGCAGCGACTTGGGGATTTGTTCTTTGGACTTTCTCAGAATTGGCCAGGCTCTGGCCCGGTGGATTCGTCATGGAATCAAGTCTATTGGAGATGGTCTGTAAAACAGAGGTCCACCCTAGGTCCACCCTTTGATAAATTGCCATGGGCGTAAAACTAGCAACTTTTAATCTTTTTAAAATTTTGATTTCTTTTTTTTTTTTATCGACATATCTTTAAGTGATAGGGAAATAATCATTGCTCTACGTTATTTCCATTTGCAGACCTTGGCTGCCAAGATTACAGGCATGTTGCTGGAGTTGAGTCCTGCACAGCTTGTGTTGTTGTTGGCATCAGACGAGGATTTAAGGCAACGGGTGGATGAAGCTGTGGAAATTATTGCCTCTCATGGAAGGTAGGAGTGGGCAGACTTCATTGCAGATATTAATAATTTTTTTTTATAAAAAAACTTTTTTCACCCATTTTTCATATTTTTTTCTTTTTCTTTTAAAAAAAAAGTGAGCATGTGCATTTAGTAGGTTGTTCACTGGCTTTGCCTGAGTTCTTTGAGCTAGGGTATTTTTGTCTCGGTCTCACAGATAAATTCCATTAATTTATTTATTTTATTTTTGCTGTTTGTCATGCTATCTCCTGTTTTTCTTTTTGTTGTGATATACCATTTTGCTCGGCTGAAATTTTCTTTCTTTCTCTATCATTTCCTAGTTTTCCTTTCGTTGTAATTCTAATTGATGACAAATTATCTGTCATGTGTTATGGTTTTATGGTCACTTATTTTAAATTTTTTCCACCTCCATCACCCACAGCCACAGGGATTTATCCTCGGACAGCTTTTTAGACCTGGACATCTTCAGTCTCACGTCTGCCGCCGACAACAAGTCCAAAACGCCACCGTCTTCCACGGCCGGGGGATCAGCGGCTGCAGCCAGCGGGGCCGGAGGAGTGACTGGGCTCAGCACAGAGTTGGTTATGGAAGAAGAATTGGAAGACAGCGCCCCCTTTTTCTGGCAGCCCGGCAAACGGGGCTATTACTCACCTCGTATCGGAAAAGCCTCACCTGAGCGCCTGAATGCTTTCCGCAATGTGGGCAGGTCAGTTCACAATATGAAAATCTTAACAAAAAAACAAAAAAATATCTGAAAAATCTGTATATGAATGCAAACTTTTAGATGTTTTAAATTTCTAAACCCCATAGAATATTGAGGATAATAAAGAAGTGACTGCACAATGCTGTTCTGCGGTATAGATGGGGTTTGAACAAACAAGTAAACTACACTATCGTTATTTGTTTATTCCTCTGTTATAAAAATAAATGTATAAAATGATTTTGTTAATCCATTTCTCTGTTGTGTATCTTGACAGAATTGTCGGCTTGTGTTTATTGCAAAATGAGATCTGCCCCCTATTCTTCAATCGCCACGTTCTCAAATGCATTCTGGGGAGGAGTCTGGGTTGGCACGACTTGGCGTTCTTTGATCCAGTCATGTATGAGTCGCTTCGTTCTCTGGTAGAAGACGCTGAGACCAAAGACGCACAGCTTATCTTCACAGCTCTGGATTTGAATTTCTGTGTGGAACTGTGTGCAGAAGAGGTGATTTATATGGGGAAATTATTTTTATTCTTTTGTTGCTTGTTTGTTATTTTGTTCTGGGTTTTTTTTCAACATACATATGTGACTACGTCTGGAACTGATTTTTTAAAAATCCATACTGCATTATACTGTAAAACAGTGTTGCAGCCAGCTCCATGCCCAGCATTGGATCAGGTAGATAAGGCAAGCAGGTGATCAGCCCACTGCCCGAACCTTGAATGGCACACTCAGCATCACATTTTTAGTGTTGCCCATGTTTTGGCCATAACAATTTTTCCTGTGCAGCCTTTGTGGTAAAACTGATTTTGCACATAATAATAATAATAATAATGGTAATGATAATAATAATAAACAATTGTTTATATAGCGCCGCCGGTATCCATCAGTGATGCTCAGAGGTGCTTTACAATGATTCGTTCATTCATTCACTCGGTCACTCTGTAATTGTCATCACAGAACTTTGATATAAAGAATATGCTAGGCCATGATAGTATAAGTATTTTATCTAGCTAATCAAACACGGAACGGAAGAGTTACAATACATCTGTGCCAATCAATGTGGAAGCCTTTTACAAATTGGATATCATCATCAATTTAATATTTTGTTTTTGCATTCTCATTGACAGGGAGGTGAGCAAATGGAGCTTATCCCAGATGGGGCCGAGGTGGAGGTGACTGCCCAGAATGTCCATAACTATGTACGCAAATATGCTGAACATCGCATGATGGTTGTGGCGGAGAAGGCTCTCAAGGTAACACTGAAATGAGTGGTGTTTATTGTTATATTACCGGTCAGGCAGTACATTTTTATATCGTGTAAGATATAGAAAATGGATTGTTTTTCCTTATGCCTGTCACTCACATGCAAGCATGATCCAATCTGCACAACAAATGCGCTAAAACTCGGGTCTCTTTATGCCATGCATTTTGACTCGTCATGCCGTCCAACTTCACACCTTTCCATTTAGGAAAGGGTGTAAAAAGGTCAATCATCTGATTTTAAGATTTTTTCGTTGGATGTAAGAGAAAGGAAAATCCAACCTCTCTCTGTTGAGCTGGACACTTTAGTGTATGGGAATCCATGTCAAATTTTATTATTGTCAAGTTCGCTCAATTTTTGTTATCACAGTGTTCATTGTTTTGAAAATATTTTCCTTTCCCATGTTAGAACCTGCGCCTTGGCGTGTTTGATGTGATTCCGTCCAACGCCCTGGATGGTTTGACTTCTGAAGATCTACGTCTGCTCTTGAATGGAGTGGGGGACATCAACGTACAGACTCTCATTAGTTACACTTCCTTCAATGATGAAAGTGGTGAGTACTGGCCTGCCAAGTCCTGTTTTTGTTTTTTTTAAAGGGATTGTCCTGTTTATTTTGTCAATTTTTGACTTGTAAAATGATCTGTTTCATTCTTTTTTTATTGAAGAATCCTGTTGTTTCCTCATTATTTGTCTTCTTTCTCTCTGTTAACCCTAGAACCTCTCATTAGTCAAACAGGAAGTTGGCTCTGCAGCTCCGACTACACAGTCAAAGTGAGAGCTGTGTATGAGAACAAAGCGGTTGACACGTGTTTATCGATCGATATTGACGTGAAGCAACCACATAGTCAGTTAGGGATTATTGTTATCTGATTGGTTAGTTATAGATTTGACCGAGCTTTCTCTGGTATGATTGCTATTAATAGTAAATGGGAAACTTTCATCATAAAGTTAGGGGTAGTTAGAGGTGCGCTGGCGTGTTGGTAAGAACCTTCGTTTGTCAAACATGTTGTGCCCAAGCGGTACGAGGGTTAATGTCTTGTTTTTCTATGACACTGGGTAGTGTTGGCAATGTACAAATTATTACCATACAAACCTGCCAATCAGAACGAGTTTGCATCTATTAATATACAATTTTGAACGCAAAATACATGGATACAGTTTTGACTTCTTTTTCATCTTTGGGAGTACTATTTTTTAGTGGATCGATCTGCTGACTGCTGACCGGCTGAGTCGGCACTAAGCTATTTCTGCTTCATTCGCCGTTACTACAGCATATGTAGTTGGTGTCTTTTCGTCCAGCTGTTGTTGTCTGTTGTTGACAGGGACTGTCCTTGTTTAAAAGTTGTTTGGGTTTTTGGTTACTTGTTAAATGGGTTTTTGGTTACTTGTTGAATGGTTTCTTCTTTTGGTAACGCCTTTTTTGTGTATGATTTGAATTTGTTCAATTTTTTTCAGGAGAGAACTCTGACCGTGTCCAGCGATTCAAGCGATGGTTGTGGGCCGTGGTGGAGAAAATGACGCATTTAGAAAGGCAGGATCTGGTAAGGAATGGTTTATTTTATTACATTTTCCATTTCCCAGGCCATTTGGTGTCTCATGTGGGTTGATCACCTGCTCATCTGAAATTCTTTAATCCATAGCGTTTCTGGCTCTGTGTTCAGTCATCTTTAGTGGTCGGGGTGCCTGCATTTTGTGGCGGGTATCTTGTGTGCCTTTGGTGACTGAAAATAGGGCTGGCCCCAACACTGCTCTGTGGTATAAATGGGGTTTGATCAAACAACAAACAAACAATGTCATGTTACAAGGGGAATGTATACATGGTTGTAGGTCCTGCTAGATAAAATAATGTTTCCCACATATGTTTTGATTGATGATTAACTTTGATTCTTATGTGATATAAACATTGAATCTGGGGTGTCATAGCGTAGCGGTAACTCGTTTGCTCTGTACACGTGTACACAGAAGATCCAGGGTTGGAATAGCAGCAGTGAAAGGGGGGGGGGGACTTTTATGGCTCTGGCCCTATCGACTCAAGATTGACTATAAACCAGACGTACCGCCTTTGATATGACCTATAATGTGTTGCCAACTGGCAATAGTATCAGCTGTTTTGTAGTGAATTGCATCATCCCAGATAGTCCACACCTATTTTATTGTCTATTTACAACTAATGAGGACAGCTACATGATCAGTCCTACACGCCAAATGATTACAAAGTTTGTAAGTAAATGTATACACTATTTACATGACTGACACTCCAAGAGCTAAACAAATATACGATCAACCCTCTAAATATAATTTTACAATGAAACTCGGGATACATTGTGATCGACGGGACCATGCTAAATCCCGTTGGAAGCTAGTCCCGTTGTATTCATACACCAAGGGATTTGATCGGTGAGAGTGAAAATGGGCGTATGTTATTGACTGTGCTCATGATCAGGGCACTGCCTTTGCTTTAGCCATTCCCCAATCCTACACTGTGCAAGCTGGTGTGTAATCACACAGTAAGAGATTGACTCTAGTTTCAGTTGGTGTGCATTGAGGAATAAATCAAGAAAACGTGTGGTTTCTGGGTGGATCAAACTTGTGGAATGTCCCGTTGTAGCCGAGTTGGACGAAATGTGACCCTTTCTAACTGAGCGTATTTAATATACTTTATTTTGAGCAAAAATCGAGGATTTATAATTGTCCATAATTTGTTAGTGAGTGCCCCTGTATTCGAGCTGTATCTTTCTTTCTTGATCATTTCCTGGTTTACCTTTCAGTGTCAGGTTTGTTTTATCTTTTGCCGGCTTATCACACCTTTTCTGACGTAATATCCTCATTGTCTGCTTGCAGGTTTATTTCTGGACGTCCAGCCCCGCCCTGCCGGCCAGTGAGGAAGGCTTCCAGCCTATGCCGTCCATCACCATACGTCCAGCGGACGATGACCACCTCCCTACGGCCAACACGTGCATCTCACGCCTGTACATCCCTCTGTATTCCACACGGGCCATCCTGAGGACCAAGCTACTCCTAGCCATCAAGACCAAGGCGTTTGGATTTGTCTGATTTGTTGTCGTCGTTGTTGTCATTGTTGTCACCAGCCATATCTGTCCATTAGTAAGACTTCACTCTTTTTGGGAACTGGGAAAAAAAGAAGAGATAACGATTATGGACCCACTTTCAGCTTTTCCTTTGAACAGCATCAGTGCTACACGGGTACCAGACATCAGGCTCAAACCGGATTACCAAACTACTCCTAGCCATCGGAACCGAGGCGGTTGGATTTGTCTGATTTGTTTTCGATGTTGTCATAGTCGTCAATACGCATATCCGTTAGTCGATAAAGACACCCATTGATGCATGTTGACTGTTCAGGGTATCCGTATGCAGTCCTGAAATTCCTGGTATTCCTTGAAATGAGAAAAATGCTGAGTTTTTTGGGGAACTAGTCTCTGATAAAGCTTAATTGGCTGTACCAGAAATAACGGCAATGTCAGATCATGAAAACAGTGTCGTGTAAAGAATGCGAAGCCCCTTCTCGTTTGATGAGTATTTTTGTACTCAACTTATTATTTTGATACCGTATCTAGATCTGTCAAGACCCCACAAGGTTCCAAGTATGAATTGAAATATTTTGATACAGTTTTTGTTTGTTCGTCCCTTTCCAACATCGATGATAATTGGATCTTTATTGCCTTCTTCCCCACTCTTCCGTAGTTGAAGAAAGACTACTTCTTATCTCTGTTAGATGTCTCTTCTTTAGAATTAGTTGTGAAAATGAAGACTGTCATATTTGACTGAAGTCTGCATGTGTCATATGTCTGCGGTTACTTTACTCTCTTGGGAATTGGACCCTCTTCCAGATTTTCTATGAACAACATTACCTACGATGTCCCAAAGCGTTAACCTTATCTAATTGAAAAGAACGTTTCTATAATAATAACATTTCTCAGTCTTTTCCTCGACATCTATTTGTTACCCTGTGCTGTTTTGATTTTACAGCTTATTTGGCTCTGCTATTTTTTGGGGAGGAAAAATACGAACACATAAATCCGCTCTTTGATAACACGAATTGATTATGATCTCTTCTTGTATACAAATAGTATGCTCGTTGCTTGAATGGAATTGATATTCATTCTTAATATTTTTCTAATGTCCTCTGAAATTGTGATCCTCTTCTACAGGTGCTCCCATATAATAGTATTTTTATTCTCACAAATATTTGTCTCACAAAAGCCTGTCCAAAAAATTGCTTGCCCTCTCCGTGCTTTGAAGTGAGGCTTGAATAAAAAATCAACCGTAATATTACATTTGAATTCCTGAGCTGGTATTCATTTTTTTTCTTCTGATTCATAAACCCTACTGGTGAAATGTCTTGTGCAAATGTTTCGTAACTCTTGGCGAAATGTAATATAATGTGAGGACTCGTCAGTTGGGAGTTGTCTACCTGTGGATGGGTCAGCAAGTTCCTCCCTACACTGTATCTGTGGGATTATTGTTAGACAGCCAAGTATCGTTCAATATGCGTTAACATTCTGACCTCTTGTAGCACAGTGGTTAAGTCATTTGCCTCTGTATGTGGAGGTACAAACTCGAGGGGAGGTACGAACTCGGGTGGAGGTACGAACTCGAGTGGAGGTACGAACTCGAGTGGAGGTACGAACTCGAGTGGAGGTATGAACTCGAATGGAGGTATGAACTCCAGTTACACGTTGAGCAGGATTTATGTATGGCTCTACCCTGTAGATTCACATGGAATCTTTTCAAGTTGTGTGTTGAATGAAGCGTTTCTCTTCTCTCAAATAGGTACTTTATTTGAATAGTGTGTGAAAGTAAAACATCTGTATTCTATATGTTACACCTGGGGGTCGTCGGCCATTGTTTTTATACGGAGACAAATAGTTTAAAAAGTGATATCGACCCTGTCTTGGAGTCTTTAGTTTTGTCAAACCTTACACCGAAAGGTACTAATTGATAAAGAAAGAAGAAAGAAAGTTTTGTCAATGACGCCCTTCTTTACGATTAATTGTCAAACAGTACATCCTTTGATTAATTGTCAAACAGTACATCCTTTGATTAATTGTCAAACAGTACATCCTTTGATTAATTGTCAAACAGTACATCCTTTGATTAATTGTCAAACAGTACATCCTTTGATTAATTGTCAAACAGTACATCCTTTGATTAATTGTCAAACAGTACATCCTTTGATTAATTGTCAAACAGTACATC
>JARBEQ010240267.1:0-10759 GCA_030265355.1 Tritonia tetraquetra
AGAGAGAGAGAGAGAGAGAGAGAGAGAGAGAGAGAGAGAGAGAGAGAGTCAATATCTACAGAGAAGATGCTCATTGGCACTGTACAATGTGTCAATGCCATTTCTTGCATTTGTTTTAACACTTAAACTACCAAGGCCTTTTGCCTAAAACTGACGCCAAATACCAATCAATTTTTTAGGCTAGGCATTGACCAACAACGAAGACTACAAACCTTTTAAAAATTACATTTCTTCACGAAAGTGATCAAACTTTCACAAAACAGTCTAAGATAAATGTACATCTTATTTATTTTTATATAAATAGATTCTGCAAAAGACTTGCTGAATAAATAAATAAGAAATAATGATTGAAAAAAAATTAGCTCGACGAGCTCATCGATAGCCCCCCACCAAAATCTATAGTTTTGACCCAATGAAAGGAAGGCTAGCTATCGATAATACATCCCGAGATAGATCAATGCAGTTACAAACATAAACTCTACCAACATAATGCAACCCCCCCTTGATAAAAAAAATTCTCGTCAAACACGATGACCTTTCGATAGTAAAAACTATTTGTCCTCGATCAAACCTGGAAATATTGATAAAATTCGCTCCAAAATGGTCAAATCAGAGTGAAAACACGATCAAATCATTGTGTACTGTTCTAGATGAAAGGAGAGGTACTGTGAATATTTTTGTCATGACAATCAGCCCGGTGCATCAAAGCAAATTTTGGCTTTTTACGGAGGTTGCCCTTTGGCCCATCGATACACTGTTGGCGCTTTAAATCTAAAAAAAATAATACACACTGTATTCAATGTTCTGTCATTCTGAAGCTCAAGGGGCCATAGCGAAGTTCGTCATAACAAAGCAAGAATCTGACAAAGGACAATTTCTTCATTTTACAGGCAAATTTTTTTTAAAAATTGAATTATTTTTTATTGTTTTCAATTCGTACAATATTGTAACAAGCAGACTACAATGCTATAGAGCTGGTGATTCGACACAATGTGTATTAATAAGGGGAGAGAAGTCAATTGACCAAAAAAGCGAAAATCTGAATAATGTCTTTTGTCAGATTTTTGTTTTGACACAAGATAATTTGTCACTTTCTACATGGGGTTCTGGTCTACTACAGGTTATTTTATAAGTTTAGCTAAGTGGAGGGTATCTTGCGCGCTGTTCAGGACTGAAAATAGGGCTGGCCCCAAAATTGCTTTGCGATATTGATGGAGTTTGATCGAACATACCCTGACAGATCTGTGAATGTCACCACATGCATCCCCATCCTTCATCAACATGGCAGTAAACGTATTATTTTTCACTTCCCACTCTTGCCACACACTGAAAAAGAAAGGTAAAATAAGCTTAAAATCGTAACCTTGACAATGACAAAATTAACAATATCCACATACAATAACAAAATGGGTCGTATCAACTTATAATGCTATTACTTTCATTTTTAAAATTTAATATTTGGTAAATACATAATCATCTAAATCCCATTTTCATGTTGAATATATCTTTAAATTCAATTAAATCTAAAACAGCACACAAAAAACCCAACCCCACTCCCCCAAAAACAAAACCAGACCCAAACTATGACTTACCCTAACACTCCTTTGTAAGGATTCCACTGAACATTTTGTTCATGTTGAGTGATGTTCGAGAAAGGACAAAAACTGTACTTGTAACTGGCGAGGTATCAAAAATGTATGCAGTTTTAAAATATTTTTTAAAGACATAAATCTACATCAAAAAGGTTTCTAATCAAAACTATGTTTATTGAAATAATCAAAACCCCAAAATAATTCCTGTAGATAAACAACAGTAATATTTACAAGTGGCAATGCATTGTTACACAATTTTTGCATGTGATCTGTTTTTATGCTGGAGGTCGCATCGCAGACACCCGACCTTGTGATGTGACCAAGTGCATAAAAATAGATCACATGCAAAGATTGTTTTATTATACCCCACTCATCTCCCTCCAATGTATTCCAAACAATGACATTCTATGACCTACTTAGAGAAAGAAATGTTGAAAATACTGTTACAATCGTAGAAAGCTACACCTATTAATCAGTTTTTTGCAATGCTTTCTTTTTCTACATTTAAAGTTGGACATTATCAAATGAATATCTCTCTGATGGATCCCCCACAGTCTCAGTGTTGACACCTGTTATGGCTGCTAGTGACGTCATTCTAAAAATAGCTGGAGTCACATTGCCTCTTGAGTCATGTGGAAAGATCATGATAAAATGATTGATTCTGGATAACATTTGTCTTTGAGAAGGTGTTCAAAGCTTGAGTTCATGTTGACTAGGGTGGATGGTTCATAGTCACAGCCATCTGCCTTCCTTATTGAAACAAAGAACTCGCTAAGATAAAGATTTAGTTGTCTGCACTCAATGTTTTCAAGACATCTAGACCCCTTTTTGTTCGCCAGAGCCAGTGTAGAGTAGCTAGTAATTCTTACTGTGGTTTCTATCTTATGTGAATCGATGAAAACTTGGACTGAATCAAATGGTTCAAATAAAGCTCAATGTTGCCTTTTGCCATTTTGAACAGCTGATGCTTTTAGTCTAACGCAAGGCATCACTAGCAACATATTTCTAGAAATAGTTGGGGTAAAAAAAGGTAATACTCGTGCTGTTATGAAGGTGTGTCGCAGCTTGTCCTGCAAGCTGTGGGGACACACTGAATGCAATTCAATACCTCTGTCTTTACTGGTCCATGGTGTCTTTTTCCTCATCTCCCATAAGTCCATCTTGGTTCTGTCCATCCACATCCACTTTGGTTTTCCTCTTTTTCTTTTCCCTGGTTGTTCCATCTTCAGGATTCTTTTCCTGACATAGTTCTCATCCCTCCTTTTTTATGTTCTCAAAACATCCCATGCTACTATCCTTTACCTTAGACGAAATTGATTGCAATGACAAAGACACTCTTACCTTGGCTACACCCAAGTCTTGTCTAACTTTTTTGTAAGAGGTACAATTTCAAGTCCATACATTAGCTGGTCTTACCATGGGCTTGTGCGATTTTCCCTTCACTTTAACTGGCACTCTTTTATAACACAGTGGCAATACATAACATAACAAAAAATATGGCCTTTATATTTTAAAAAAATCTGATCTATTGATATCAATATTGAAAAGGAAAAATCCTAATATAGAGTGACAAAAAGACAAGTTCCATTATAATTTTTATCTAACAGGATATTGTGGTATAGGAATTCTTATGAAAACATTAACGTAACCCCGAAACTACATTTTATAAATTTACATGCAAGTACAACTTTGGTCCAGTTTACTTCAATGGTCTTATGAAAAGCATAAAAAGAGAGGTTTCTTACTCATTTATTACAGAATGGAAACAGCGACCAATCAAGCGCTTAAAATGCAATGGTCCAGAAAAATTTGCAGGCAGCATTCTCGCTGTTAGTGATTCCTCTGATTGCATATAATTGAAGCCAAATGACTGTTGGAATCTGAGAAATATATATATTTTTTTAAATAATAATAAAAAACAGGTATATGATATATATACAAAAGTGATAAACACAAATGTTATTATATCACATAATTTCAGCGCCCAACTATAACTGTGCAAATGCCAAATTGTCAGAAGCATTTACAAAACTCATTCCCTTCTGCCTGACGTGTTTCATGGTTGGCACAATCCTTGGGTGCTGTGAAGTATAACTCGCTAAATCATCTTTAAAATCGAATCCAAGTTATCCAAATAGCTAAATAATCAAAACCCAAACCAGCAATCGAAAACAAATAATGAACTTCCTTTTGAGATTTTCTTAGTTACTTCTCAAATCACTAATGTTTTACATCAATTTTGTTTACCATATGTAGTGTTGTAGGTGTATTTTTGTCAGTATTCTTCATCCTCACATATTTTAGTTTCTGCAAAATGTCTTTAAACATTGGTGACAATTTTCATTAAATTCGTCATGCAGCATGTTTATAAGACAGCAAACAATATCCTGAAGTTTCAGATCTATCGGATTGATTTTACCGTAGAAGTATTTAAAAACATAAGTTGCCATTTCAGGCCAAGTAAAAAACTTTCTTCCATGAATTTATTTGTACTAGCCACAACAATACAAAACATGAAGAAACAAATTTTAACTTGCATATAGTTCAGCTTTTCATCTTAATTTTGAGATGCAATACATGCAGCTTTTGTGAAAAATGGGAGGTGCACACTCGATATTCTTTATGGTTGGTAGGCGTTTAAAATGGCCCAATTCAAACGTGAAATAATTTGCAATCTCAATGTATTAAATAAATATCATGCAAATATCATCAAGAGAATTGAAATAGAAAATGTTGGCAAAATCTTAACCTTACACCGAAAGGTACTAAAAGGTTATTGATAAAGAAAGAAAGAAAGGCAAAATCTTGATTCATTATCTTGTTTACAGAAACATAATTTTGTTTAATTGCTTCTTTTTGTATACCTATAACTGACCCCAACACCCATACCAACAACACATTGACTTTGACTTACACATGACCTTTCAAACTGTTTTGACCTGCCATTCATCATGTTATCTTAACTTACACAGGAGTAATAAGTAATAGTGAAATCTACAGATCTGTACTCACTACCTGATAACACAGTCACTTTTAAAAACTAAAATACAAATATATGATTAAACCAAAGGTATCTAGGCATGGGAGTAAGTGACTCAAAATTCTAGGGGTTTCTTGGAGGACATGGGATACAGATTTTTTTTGAAATTTTATAAGACAAAAAGTTTTAATCTAAGAGTTTCAATAACTTTTTAACATGTCATTATATTACCACATTAAAACAATTTTAAGCCCAGAGTGGCATAAGTCTCCCAGTATTTACTCTAGCTAGGGGTCGAGTAGCAACATTAATTTGTTGACTGGTCTTATTCTAATTAATACTATTCAGTGTATTGCTCATAGAGCCAATAAAGGATGAAAGACACAGAAGACTAATCATTTGCTTGTCTGAAATCCTTAGATCCATATAATATATAATTTCCAGCTCTGTTTGGTCACAGATGGTGTTCGGGACACTTTCATTCAAATGTGAAAGTGTCTTGTGTGCCAGTTGTGCTAGAACATGGGACTGGCCCCAACAGTTAAAGAGGCAAGATCAAAGGACCAAACAAAAAAAAATAATTTTTGCACTGACAAAGTAAAACATGAAAGAAAGCATTGGTTTTTTTTTGTTTAATGTACAAATGAGGCTACATACCCTAAAGTAGAGGGTTCTTCCACGATTTTCATATCAACAAAATCACTGTTTTGTATCTGAGCAACTGTTAAATAAAAAGATCAAAATATAGAAAGTTAACAAAATTTAGAAAATTAACTTTACTTGGATAAAAAACTCAGAATATATAACATAATATCATAAAGTGAAGTATAGCATAGCATTTATATATCGCATCCATGAAGTTCATCATGTTCTATGCGCTTTACAATATTGTTTACCCCTGGCAGGCTATTACTCTTTATCCTTCTCAACTGCATGGAAAGAATAAAGTGCGAGGTGCATGTTAGGCACTTCAGTACTAGTATTCTGACAAGATCATTCACTGCCCTTTGCAGGGTACTCATTTACACCTGAGTCAAATGAGGTAAGCAGAGTAAAATGTCTTACCCAATACCGGACAATCAGGACATGGTGCTCCCTATTGGTCACCCATCCAAGTACTAACCATGACTACAGTCGCTTGACTTTGCTGACCAGTTCAGCATGCTATCCGTTCTCTGTTGACGAGTACCATGTCAACTATGTTATATCCTGTTTGTATGTTGTGTTATTGAAGTAAATCTTTGGCAGCAGGAGGTTTTAATTGCAAATGAACATCAGAGAAAAATTGTGTTACTTATAACACTATACCTTGAACTCAACAACTAACAGTCATAGAAACATGCAGTTTTTTTCAAATATCAGATGGAGAGCTAGGTCTATATCATAAAAACTAATGAACTTTCAATGATTTCAGGGTTTTATAATACATCTCAACTGTAACTGGAAAGAGCTAGAGAAGGCGGCCCAAGGAAGAGTCAGATGGCGAAGCATCATTGATGGCCTATGCTCCGAATGGGGCTAAGGGCTTAAGTCCAAGTCAACTGTAATTAATGGCTAGACTCAGTCAAAGTGGGTCACCATCAACTAGTGAAACGTGCACTCCTGTCAGGAATTATATCTCCTCACCTGACAGGTGATTTATTGCCACTTCCAAGCGTAGTGACAGTCAAATCAGGGAAGGTAAACATGCAACTAAAGTAGCAGTTTGAAGGTGTTAAAAGGCAATACATATTAACAGTTTCATCTTTTGAAATACCCCTTTCCTCTTGTAAACCTTTAATCCATCTTTATTTTGACATAGAAGTCTAGCTTTTGCCAATGTTATTCAAGTTCATTCTTTTACAAACTTTTGGATTTGTGACGCGTTTCATTTGGATCTCTCTCTCTGGATATGAATTGTCTCTCGTTTGCCAAAGTGTGTCAAATTTGCTACAAAGTCGTGCATTGAGCTAGCATTGTATTGTGTTGGTGAGTCAATAGTCTAGATAGTTTAGATGGTGTTACTCTTTTCATTGTGATGTTATGATGATGGCCCTCGAATCAAGACCCCAAAAATCAATACTCTTAAAACTATTGACACGATTTTGAATAAGTCAGTACCACCGCGCTCAAAACAAAACTGTATTGGCTACAATGATTTGTTTAATAAAAAATGTATAGACCTAGATAGATAGATAGGTCTAGTCTAGAGTTGAGAAGCAGTCCGACCACGAAGTTCAAGCTTTGGGTCTCTACTGGGATGTCTCATGACTGGGCTTATATTTGTGCTCTATTTAACTCCTATCGCAAATAAGAACAATGACTGACCCTTTAATGCCAGAACGAAAAGCATCATGAACATCATCGTTCTATCCATGTCTTTCTGCGTTATCTTGTATCACTCTATCTACTACTAGATAGTCTTTACTTCACGTTGCAAGTCACAAGTTGACAAGCAGTGAAACAACAATGTTGTACTGATACGTGAAAGAAAACAATGGTCAAAGGGAAAGAATTCTAATAAATCACTAGTGAAAGAAAACAAAATATTGGGTTATCTCCCAAGGCTGGTCAAACTAATCAAATTTATGAAAATGACTCCGAAACTTGTTGCTCGTCCAGAGTTGCAAATCTCCCAGTCTCCCAGTTTTTATCAACAACTAAGGGGATATTATGTGTTCATCATCTTTGGTATAAGGGCTACAGCAGACTACGACAGCCTCAACCAAGACCTACAGAAGAGTTGGAGGAAAAATTGATGAAGGATTTCACACTCACATTCACAAACAAGAAAATAGCATGCAATGGATTACTTCCTACATGGACAGACGTTAGAAGGAGTGGATTCTGCAAAATACCTTGATGTGGTTCTGTCAAGGGATTTACAATGGAAGAAGCGCAATTCATACATAATATCAAAAACAAATCAAACAAGTGCACTTTTATCAAGAAACCTCGAGGGATGGCCTATTACTACAAAAACACACTGCTTCAAAACATTGGTGGGGACCTTTTCCCGTCTGCTGCCCGCTTATGGAACCAACTCCCTGATGAAGTTGTTGAAACTAAAATTGAGGACTTCGCCACCGTTCTTTCATATCTTCAGATTAACTTCTGAACCATGTTTGTTTGATCCTCTATTAAAGAAGTTACTGCATCAAGAAGAAAAAGAAGTATATTGGCCTGTTTTCTTTATTTTATACTGCTCGAACACTTAGATGGACACGCCAACTTCTCGTGCAGCTGTGCGTCGCAAGTCCTCCAGGCCACCATAGAGCTTCCTTGCCAGCGGGGTCTCCATTGTCCAGGTCTGCCACCTGAGGTCTTCCTTTTGTGGGCACGTCTGCAACAGATACTCTGTAGTCATACTGCCGGTCTGACAGAGGCATTTGGCTGACTGGCCGATGAGGAACTTGGTGTAGATATGCTAGTTCATTTTATTGTGGTCCGTCCGCAATCTGAAAATTATCACCTGCTCAGCTCTAGACAGCAGATGGTATGGGTCGTTTCTGTTGTATTGTGGGTGTTGTTGCATCTACATGCTGTATTGCTTGACCTTGATAATGGTCTTGGCTTCATTGAAGGTTGTGGACTTGTCGGTCTGTTCCTTTTCTGATCCCTCCCTTGCGAGAGTGTCTGCGGTCTCGTTGCCCAAATTGTTACAGCGGGAAGGGATCTACTGTAGGACAACAGCATGGGCTCTGCACAGGGAGGCCAGGACCGAAGCCAAACCCACCTTTATGGTTCTTACTGCATTTTGTTTCGTTTGTTTGTAGTTGTTGCTGCTGTTTTTAAAAAAAATCTATTTAACTAATCTCTGAAAGCTTACGGTTGATATTGCGGGAGTATGTGTAAGTGTGTATATGTGTAATGATATCAACTCGACATGACGCGCCAATGACGTCATGTTACGGCTGTTCTCACAAAGATTATGCTCACTAGCGTACACGGTAGGTAATTAAGATGTCTCCCATTTTATTGTTCTCTCCCTCAGAGACTTATTGTCTATTCACCTGTGCGAGCCATCGCACGGGAATTATAATGGGCCTTTGTCTTTGTTGCCTACACCAAACAATAAACAACCCAAGTGTGAATAGGTACGATAATAATTGCGTCTCTCCGTATAGAGTGTTAGACAATCACGCCAGTCGTCACACCCTTTGTTAATCAATAGTCAATAGATTAAGATTCACGCCTTTCAGGGGAAAACGAAAACTGTCCGTCCTTACGCGTGATTAGGCCACGTATAGTAAGGGGTGGAGCTGAACCACCTTCTCGTGACACGATACTCGCTTTCTCCCGTCAATCATGAGAGACGGGCGTTTTCGACCCATTTAATGTTACGTTAAGAATCAGATACTCAGGGCATTGCACAATTAAGTGTCCTAGGGAACAGTCGTCCTTTCTGCAGACGATATAGGAACTTAGCTCATGATGGAGTAACATTGTTTATTCTAATGGATTAAAATACGTCACCAGGTGAGATCGCGATATTCTAAATATGTGTGTGCCTAGGATAGTTGTGTCTATTTATTATAGTTAATTAAGTTCGGTTTGGAATTACCTTGTGAATTAAACTATAATACACATTGGTATAACGTTAAATGTTATTCTTAACTCACTAACAATAAAACCACTCACCCTAGTAATGTTAAGTGGTTTCTATGTTTAAGATACAAGTTAGCATAAATATATGTATGTACTAACACTAACCTATAGTATAGGTGACTTAGTGTGCTTACTAAACCTTCATTATGCATGTCGTAACCTTTTGCGTATATTATTAATGATATCTCTATTTTGTCTTATACCATGCCAATACTTTATCAGTCTGCTATACCGCTCACCATTCCATACGCTGTCTTACACATTTATGGATTCCTAACCACTAGAACTCTGATCAAAAGGCCATATTTTATTTTCAGGGCCACGTGTGTATCTCCTATCCATTCCAATGATCATCCGGATTAGAAGATAGAGAGCCTAAAAGGTATGCAAGGAGAATTACTGGAGCTCACATAGGACAGGGAACATCCTAAAGAAACCAGCTAAGTACCCTACCACGCGGAACGGACCATGTAAAAATAATTGGATGTTTCATAAATAAAAGGGAAATATAATGATGTTTTAAACCCAAAAATCTATAATTTTCTTGGTGTTAGTCTGTGCTAATCTAACGAGCCAATACAGACACTTTCTATCACTTCTCTTATATTCGGACCTTATCTCATCCCCTAAAGACAAAACGGGTGACGGAACCGTGGAGTAAATAAATAATAATTATATTACCCCACGGCTCGCGTTACAATATGTATTGTGTCCTTTTCGGAAGCTTTCATATGTTCATTTAACATTAATTGTACCTCTTGGTCCATAACTCCCACATTTCACTTTCAAACAAAAAAAAATAACACGTCAATACATTAACATTTCAAAAGAACACAACTTTTAATGATTAATGATTAAAAGAAAACAAAAACAAAAAAAACTTGTTTCATATATACATTTTTAGCATTGGATTACATGCATTGATCAGATTAATATCATATAGAGTATGTATATATATATATATATTAACCCTTATGTGTCAAAATTAATCCCTTGCTGAGAAACCAGTATAGAAATAGAACAAAAGTGTACAATCCACATAGTTATATAATGTATCATTTTCTGATAAAATGTTTGCCGGAATCCAAGGAAGCCACACAAAATTAATCAAGAGATTTTGATTAAAAGAAAGAGGTAAAAAGAATCAAGAACTATAGAGAAGTTGGTGATTTTCACGAACTATCAAAATATAGACGTACCAAAGATCATCAGATGATCGTTGGAGGTACTTCGTCTCTTCAAATGGCTGGAATCGTCTCTAGAAGTCTGACCAGAAATCTGGCATTTTCTTATGTTCATTGGCATTGAAATTTTCATTTGGCATGTTGGCATTTTCTTGGCATTTTTGTAAAATTATTTCTTTCAAAATGAATTTAAGTGGCAAATACATGATTTTAAAAATATCTATTTACTAAATCTACCGTTGAAATTATGCTAATTGTTCAAAGAGCCCAATCGCTCACATAATGACAGAGAATCAATACGCTCTTATTCTTATATGGCCCTTCGACCAATGTTAAGTCAAATTTGGCGGTAGAAATAAGCTAAATAAAGACAATATTCTACGTTAGTGAAAATTCGGCAGGTTGTTTTTAATCGG
>JARBEQ010240300.1:1674-12067 GCA_030265355.1 Tritonia tetraquetra
CCATAAACCAGGACTAATACAGATAATATCATTACTGGTGCATTCTGGGAAATCTTTAGATGTAACCATAAACCAGGACTAATACAGATAATATCATTACTGGTGCATTCTGGGAAATCTTTAGATGTAACCATAAACCAGGGCCAATACAGAAAATATCATTACTGATGCATTCTGGGAAATCTTTAGCTGCAGTAAGAAAGGTGAGAATTTGACACCCCGAACTTTCAATCTTGTTACTCCGGGTTATAAGTAATAACAGATTTTGCTTTCACTATTTATATTTTGTTATTACTATTATCATCATTATTATTATTATTATTATCATCATCATCATCGTCATCATCGTCATCATCATCATCATCATCGTCATCATCATCATCATCATCATCATCATCATCATTATTATTATTATCATTATTATTACTATTATTATTATTATTATTATTATTATTACCCTAAACGGAAGCCGTTGGTAAGGTGTGGGACAGATTCAAAGGAAGAAACCGGTGACATCATTACACACAGTCATCAACAGAGACATTACCCGGATCATGAACAACAACAACAGCAACAACAACAACAACAACAACAACAATAACACACTGAAACTCGACTCCAAAGAAGGCTTTCCCTTTCTCACAATGGACTGTGTAAGACAGAAAACGCGGGCTATAACCAATGACGTAGCAACGACTAGGAAAGCAGCCGAGACGTCACAGTCGGGGCACTGACACCCGATAGGCTGACGTCATTCGTGAATAATTAATCAAGGCACGTCCATCCTTTATTTCCCCAAATTCATTTCATGCAGCGACAAACGCACCTGGTGTGTACATGGTGGATAAAATTGTAGAAACGGTCAAAGGACAACAAAAAAGACCGCGAGGAACAACGTATCGGACAAAGCCCTTCCTCGGCCAGCTTACAAACAGCACACAGGAGAGAGCCTTTTCATATCTCCGTGTTTTGTATGTGTGTTGTCTACTGCGTGTTGTTATTTATAAGCTGAGCAAGGGGTTTACCCGAAACGTTATACGTCACTGTCTGTTGTCCTTGGGAAGTTTTGACATGATTTTCACTGTTTAGTCTACCCTTTAGTTCATATCTTCCAGCACCACCCCTCCCCCTCCCCTCCCCATTTAGTTCATATCTTCCAGCACCACCCCTCCCCCCTTTAGTATCTTCCACCCCCACCCCCACCCCCCTATTTCATTGTCCATCAGCACACCTGGTAACTCTTACCTGTTCTTGGACTTACTGCCATTACTCCTGTCATCATCCCTGGCTTGACCGGAAGAAGAGGAATTCCTCCTGGGGCGATTCTTGCCAGCCACTCGATGACTCACCGACGCCTCTTCCTTCGTCAGGTATCGGATGTTCTCGATGAAGAGCGAATTGAAACTATCCTCGGAAAGATCCAGCTGCAACATCTCCTCTTCGACGATCTTCCTCCTTCGAGATTTTACCCGCATCGCCGGTTGTCCCCCTTCCCCTGACAATGTTGATGATTCTGATTTTCTCACCTGCTCGGTTAAATTATCTGAAATTTCCTTTGAATACGAATTGTGAACCTCCAGGTGAAGATTTAAACTGCTCTCGTTATCAGCTTCTCGAAAATTCGAACTGTCTGAGATCGGAGAACGTTGATTCATAGCAGACGCTGTTATGTCTTCTTCCAGAGCGTCGCCGGGGTCGAAATGGAGGACCTTGTCTTTCGAGAGTTCCTGTTTTTGGCCTGGAGGGAATGACAGTTTCTGGCTGTTCACGTCAAGAGATTTGGATTCTGGTTTTCTACAAGGAGAGCACAGTGATGATTGTGTTGGTTGCTGGGCGGTGTGGTGTCCATTGGGTATCACGACTTCCATCAGGCCACTAGAGACGTCCAGGGATTGGCGTGACCCTCGGATGACGTCATGGTGTTCACCAATGTCCAAGGAGTCTTGGACAGTGTCCAGTTCATCGTCTGTTTCCGTTGCACTTCGAACGATTTCGACCATGGTCGAGATTTCGGACATGGTATTATCGCAGACATCTTCTCTCCCTATTGGCTGGACGAGCGTTATCGATTCCTGCATGTCCTCCACTCTAGGGCCTGTCGTATCTGTAGAAGATGCGACGATTAATCGATTTCCATTGTTCACACCCTGCATTTCCTCCACTCTAGGGCCTGTCGTATCTGTAGAAGAGGCGACGATCAATCTATTTCCATTGTCCACACCCTGTATTGTCTCAGGAAAAAACGATTCTTGAACCGGAAGCTGATTCATACTATGATGGCGCTTCTGCGAGACAGTTGTCTGATTGTGTTTGTCGTGTAAAGACGACACACAACTTACCGGAAGTGATCTCTGGGATATTTCCGGCTCGGGAATAATCTGAATTCGTTTTTCTTCCTCTCTCTGTTTTTTTCCCTCTCTCTGTTTTTCTTTCTCTCTCTGTTTTTCGTCCTCTCTCTGTTTTTCTTTCTCTCTCTGTTTTTCGTCCTCTCTCTGTTTTTGACCCTCTCTCTGTTTTTCGTCCTCTCTCTGTTTTTCGTCCACTCTCTGTTTTTTGTCCTCTCTCTGTTTTTCGAACGCGTCAATAAAGTGCTTGACACCGCCTGTGCATCCCTCAGTGGTTTCGTTCCCAAGCGGCGCGTCATTGTTTCTATCGACACCCACCCCAGTCTCATCTCTCATCCTCGATAAGTGTCGATAGGTGCCTGGACTCGAACTGGAATAGTTGTTCAAGTTGAGAGCCGCACAATCCGGGGCTGCGGGGACAGCGCACATACTCCTGTCGTCTGAGACTACAACGGGGTCAAGGCCATCACCATGACGGCCGTGTTTTGGCGAGGAATTCCCAGCTTTAGAGATGCTCAAGAATCCTTTGATTCTCTCGGCAATCTTGCTGGCGACTTTTTTCCCTTTCATCTTCCTGTTCGTCCCAGGAGACGCTTTGGGAAGTTTTGTGTATGAATTGTGGCAGACTACTGTCGGACTAGTGATGCATCCCCCCTTTTGTGGGAGGATTGAAGACACACCCCCGAGGCTGTCGTGCAATTCAGATATTTGGATTTGGTGTGGATGAGTTCCTTGGATCATCACAATCCTATCCATATCCGTCAAAGCATCAACGGTAAAACTATCGTCAACTGACGGTAGACCAGTAACAACCTCTTCCATATTCTGGCAATCATTCATCTCGACACGATTAGTTTCATCGTTAGCTCTATTCCGATCCTTATTTCTACCTGGCAAGGTGAGTTTTGATAATTCTCTTTTTTCGCCGTCCTCCTCGAGTAGACAAACTCGTGAATCGTGGCAGACGTTTGATTTCTCAAGGTCATGACTGTGTGTATATGTTTTGACTACGCTTGCTTTCTCCAAGGCGACATTTTGTCGTGTGTCGGAAAGTTCAGACGCGACATGCTCGGCAGTGTTTTTCACGTCAAAATTCAAACTGATGCCTTTTGGTTCACGTTTTGGATATTCGTCTTGGAAGTTCCCGGAGGTTTCCACACTGGCACCGATGTCTGTGGACGTGCTGCCTCTAGCGGTGGTTACCTGGGACTCTTTTGATTTGAACGCGTGGAATGAGGGGTGGAGAACGGTTCGTTTGGAAGAGGTCAAAGTTGGTTTCTCACTGATGCCTGGTCTAGTCGTTGGTAAATACCCATCGGGTTTGTCGGTTTCCATTTGAATATTTGTCATTGCGGATGACGCGGACGGCACACCATTGCCAAAGACAGAGGATTTTGTTTCTTGTGTTGAAATGTTGCTTCCGGTTTGTGATAATTTAGGTCCACTTTTCTTTTGAAACAATTTTTGGGAAATGTTTTTAGACAGAATATCACCGTTCGCTTTCTCGACACCACCGCTTTCGTCGCATAGTTTCCTGCTGCTATTTACGACGGAGAGATGGGCTGTGTGTGCGTTGGAATACACTTGGACCGCTCCGTGCTTAGTTTGACTTTTAATCAAGTCGTTGAGGTCACCGTCCACTTCATCACCTGCTTTACTGCTTGCTGTTTCCTCCTCAATTTCTACGTTTTTGTAAACAGCATTGCCATACATGGTCATGTCACCCACACCACTATGTGTAGGAGATTTAAAATCAGTAACCTGATTGCTAATCTCTATGTCGTCGTGTTGTGACGTTGCTGTGGAATCGACATATATCTCCTTTTCATCACTATCGTCTTTCACTCCGACGAAATCTGAAACCTTGTTGTGGATCGCGCTGATGTACGGTTGAATTCGTTGGCCGTGTCTTCCATCAAACACCATAGGTGTGTTCCGATCGCTAACTCCTGATAGACTACTAGCGATTGAATCGCTGTACTGATAACGTTCCAAGACATGTAGAAAACCGCGACCTTGACCTCCTTGCTCAACCTCTGCCGTGATATCGCCACCATGTCGTTTATCAACCGACTTACTCTCTATACAGGATTCTGGAACCACCACGGTACTGTAAACACCCTGTAGACATCTGTCATCGACACTAATCCGTTTTTCAATGTCCGATCCTGAAACACAGTCGTCTAGTCGCGCAGAGACGCCGCCCCTTTTTTCAATGTGGATTCGATCATTTTCTCTCGTGTGCAATCCGCCAGTATCTTGTGGAGGATTGTGTGAATTCTTGGTGGTCGTGATATAGCTGGGAGGGGCTTGGTCGTGAGTATTTTCTCTAACGTCAGCAACAGAGTTATCTGTTTGAAGAGGAACACATACCATAGGTGCAAAGTCACAACGACGGACCGATTCTGGTATGTTTACGTTTTGGCCAGAGAGACAATCGTGTGTAGTCGAGGCGGTTTGATGACCTGTTTCAGGATTGGCCAAATCAAGAGCCGCCGACGATCGTCTAGGCCGCCTCTGACTCTGATCGATAGGCGAGTTCACACAGATTGTGTTTCGGACCTTTCTGGACAGTACGTATGACGTTTGCTCATTTGAAGTTTTGTGATTCGACCTTTCCTCGTGTTCCGAGTGAATACAGATGTTCACGTCCGGCTCTGAGTCCACGGTGGTCAGCGCAGAGCCCATGTGTCCATTGGTTAGATTCTCGCCGTGACTCAAAGATGTTACACTGACCTCACATGCATGGACACCGCTAATCGCCTGGGTCGTTGTCGATACAGTTTCCTCCTTCACGTACGTCTGTTTCTTCCTGATGATGTATTTATGAAACCTCGACATTGCCTCTTCTTCCGCTTTCCTGATATTCTCGCGCCTCTGGGACCGAGAGGCGAACAGCGAGGGACGAATCCCCTCAGAGATAGACATTCGTTTACAGCTGCCGTCTGCTTTAGGTGGTTGTAACACACTGGCCGAGTCATTCGAAACGGGCACGTTGTCCTCACGGCCAGGTACATTATTCTTGTCACGGCCAGGTACATTCTTCTTGTCACGGCCAGGAATATTCGTCTTGTCACGGCCAGGAATATTCGTCTTGTCACGGCCTGGAATATTCTTCTTGTCACGGCCAGAGACGACAACATCTGGTTTAGCAATGAAAAGGTGGTGACCTTGTGTTTGAGATGGTGGAAACGTTTCGTTGTGTACAGGTGCAACATCTGTAGACATTTTATTTCTCTCTTTCTTGTCCTGTTGTCTCGAGCCAGGCCTACGATCGAGGCAGCCATTTTTCGGTGACAGTGTTCTCTCGTGTTCCCCGTCATCGCTACTTTCATACAACGAAGAGGCTCCATGCATCTGGATGTTCTCGTTGCTCCGCGAGATTTGTCGTAACCGGGTTCTATCGAACAACGTAACTTTTTGCGAGACCAATTTCAAACGTCGTGGTGAACGAGCAGGGAGTTCTTTTGGCCGAACGACGTCATCATCAACTTCCTGTCCTATCTGAGATTGGAGAGGACCAGGCGCGTTAGAAAAAAATATATTAGTAAAATAATTCGTTTCTTTTCCTGGCGATGAAAACAGCGAGACTCTCGATCTTCCGCGCACTCCTCCAGCGCGCACTCCTCCTCCAGTCTGCCGTGTGCTCGATTTGCTTACTGGAGAGAGGCTGGACTGTCTTGTGAAAGGTTTCTTTGCGAGCCTTTGCCTCGTGCTTGTATTCGTTGTGGTTGTGTTTGTGGTCATGGTTGTCGCTGAGTTTGGAGGTTGCGGGTCGCTGATATCATCGTGGAGTGAGGAGATGAGACCTTTTTGGTTGTGCGGAAAGAAACTGTTTGACGACAGTCGTTGCCTTTGTTTACATTTGTGCAGGTCTGTGAAAGATTTGTAACCTTCTGGGACCGGTGATTTTAGTGGCGTCGGTTTCTTGTCGGTGACGGTTTCATAATGTCCCGCTTTTTCCATTTCGTTAGATTGCATCTTGGTAGCGTCGGAGGGAGAATCTAATAATTGTATTTCACTAGTATCCGTTTCGGTGTCGTTACGACACGGAGTCCTGTGTGGAGAGGTAGCGCTGAATTTCCACGGGGACGAGTTTTTGTCTGATCTAACGGTTTGTTCTGTCGGAGAGAGCACCACGTTTACTTTAGTGCCATCTTGGTTCACGGGCAATAATCGAAAAATCACTCTGGGTTTTTGATCATCGTGTGTTGACGTCTCTGTGCACACGTCATCCTTTGAGTGACACCCCGTCGTCTGGGTCGCCGATATCGTTCCAGACCTTCGCTCCATGCCTGAGCAGACGTCTTTCTCGGAAATGAGAGCCTTGTTGGATATTTTCGTGCTGCCATTTTCCCGCGTTGGTCTCGAACTGTCACCGAAATTTGTTTCGGGAACATGGCGTCCTTTCGTTTCGTTTCGTTCAGGTCTCTTCTGTCTGTGATCCATTTGTTGGCTGAGATCGATTTGTTGGCTGAGATCCACGCCAAATCTGGAAGACACGTAGGCAAGTTGCTTACGTCTTTCCTCTTTATACAAAGCAATCCTCTCTCCCTGACTCAGGGCATTCCTTTCTCCCTGACTCAAAACAATCCTCTCTCCATGGCTCAGGGCAATCCTTTCTCCCTGGCTCAGGGCAATCCTCTCTCCCTGGCCCGGGGCAATCCTCTGTCCCTGACTCAAAGGCGTGTTCTTCGAATGGACAGCCAGCGTGTGTTCATCGTTGATTGAGGTACCATCTTTGACATCCCCAAACGCTCGGGTCGCCTCCGGAGAGGTTTTTATTCGCACAGTTACCAAAGGCATTTGGGCGCCGAGTGCTGACCTCTCGTTTTGGTTCGTTTGATAATGGTGTCTGTGCATGCCCGATGGTCCAATGGTATCGCGGTGGTCTGGACCAGACTGACAGACGTTGGAAGAAGAAGGGTGCGTGGCCATCCTTCCTACGATAAAGATATCTTGACCATTTGGGTTGTGGATGGACAATTCGATACCTGCTGGTTTTCGGACCGTCGCTACTTTTCCCGATTCTTGTTCTTCTTGTTCTTCTTGGTCTTGTTCTTTTTCTAATTCTTCTACGTCATCGTGTTTTTCTAGTTTTGATCCTTCTCGTCCTTCTTGGTTTGTTTTCGTCGGTTCTCCTTCTATGTGTTTGGTTGGTGTTCCTTCTTGGTTTGTTTTCCTCGGTTCTCCTTCTATGTGTTTGGTTGGTGTTCCTTCTTGGTTTTCTTCTCTTTCACCTTCTGCATCACCTTTCACCTTTTCTTGGCCGACTACAGGTGATGACGCGGGAATTTCCGGCACGTTTCCAGCCACATCTTTTGCATTTCTGTAGACAAAGGAATTTCCGGTCTTTGAGTGTCTTCGAAGCGTACTTTGTTTCAAGAGTCGTTCAATTTCTGATTCATCGATGGCCATAGAATTGTTGTAGGCAGAGTGTTGCAAATCATCATTTTGTAAAATCTGATTCACCTTTTGACTCCACGACCTGCCGCCGGCTTTCTCGGAATTAATGCTCTTTTTCACGGAACCTGACTCTTTCTTGGAATTGTCCACGTTTTCAGAAAATTGTATATCGTTTACAAACTCCTTCCTGCTCTGTGGCCATTTTTTGGGTTTTGATGTCAGATATTCCTGATTGTTTTCTCTCCCGCCTGCGCAGTGTTGGCCTTGGTACAACCCCCTTAGGCGGTTTGGTTCTTGTTGTGAGTTCTCTCCCTCTTTGCGATGTGCGGTAAAATTGGCCTCTCCGTTTCTCTCGCCAAACATCCATCCGGACGATATGGATCCTGTGAGAAAATCCAATTCTGTGCCCCCATGGATCGCAGTGAGTGGCGGGTTACCCGTTGGCAGGGATTGGCGCCGGGTTTCCTGGGCGATGTGCTGTCCCGGCGAGAACTGTGAGATTAAACCCTCGATGGTCTGGGTGGACTGGGCGTCTGGCCTAAAGCTTCTCCCTGTCGTGGAAAAATAGGCAAAAAAAAAAAGGTTGAGAATGGAAACGTTGGTAAAAGCATATCACAAATATTCCTTTATTGTTTTGTTATCAAAACCACATTTTAACCCCAAGCAGTCTCGTAGCCAAGGTACTAAAAAGGTGTTTTGGTAGAGAAAGAAAGATTGGTATGTTAGTCAATTATGGTGATGGGCCATGAAGTGATGGGCCATGAGGTAATGGGCTATTCGGTAATGGGTCATGAGGTGATGGGCCATGAGGTAATGGGCCATGAGGTGATGGGTCATGATGTGATGGGCCATGAGGTGATGGGTCATGATGTGATGGGTCATGAGGTGATGGGTCATGAGGTGATGGGCCATCAGGTGATGGGTCGTGAGGTGATGGGCCATCAGGTGATGGGTCATGAGGTGATGGGTCATGATGTGATGGTCATGAGGTGATGGGTCATGAGGTGATGGGCCATGAGGTGATGAGACATGAGGTGATGGGTCATGAGGTGATGGGCCATGAGGTGATGGGCCATGAAGTGATGAGACATGAGGTGATGGGCCATGAGGTGATGAGACATGAGGTGATGTGCCATGAGGTGATGGGTCATGGGGTGATGGGCCATGAGGTGATGAGACATGAGGTGATGGGTCATGAGGTGATGGGCTATGAGGTGATGGGTCATGAGGTGATGGTTCATGAGGTGGTGGGTCATGAGGTGATGGGCCATGAGGTGATGAATGAGGTGATGGGTCATGAGGTGATGGGCCATGAGGTGATGGGCCATGAGGTGATGGGTCATGAGGTGATGGGTCATGAGGTGATGGGTCATTAGGTGATGGGCTATGAGGTGATGGGTCATGAGGTGATGGGTCATGAGGTGATGGGCCATGAGGTAATGGGTCATGAGGTGATGGGTCATGAGGTGATGGGTCGTGTCTACCTACTTCTTTCCAACTGTATCTCCTCCCTTGCCCTGTTGCGCCCCCTATCGGTGGTTCTGGTACCAACATCCGACAGTTTCCGGGCAAGGTTGCAGATGCGAGGGTTGCTGGAGGATACAGATAGCACTGGTAGATCTGAGGTGAAGAAAACAAGGGAATGCATTATCGAACAGGTGATTATCAAGGTTTGAAGGTAATGGTAATAATGATGATAATAATGATGATAATAATGATGATGATAATAATAATAATAATAATAATAATAATAATAATAATGATGATGATGATGATGATGATGATGATGATGATGATGATGATAATAATAATAATAATGATGATGATGATGATGATGATGATGATGATGATGATGATGATAGTAAAAATAATAATTATATAATGATGATAGTAAAGATGATAATGATAATGATGATTATGATGATGATGATGATGATGATACTAATGATAAAGATAATAACAATATTTTGTTATCTAAACAGCATTATGCCCCAAGGAGTGTTGTGGCCAGCTTCATGTCCAGCATTGCTGAACACATTGCTGGAAGATAGATAAGGCAAGCAGGTGATCAGCCCACTGTGCCCCGATAATAATAATGATATTAATAATAATAATAACAATAATATTAATGATATTAATAATAATAATAACAATAATAATAACAACAATAATAATGATATTTCATTCATTCAAATTATGGAAATTTATTTCCTTCTTTATTTTCACCCTGATCAGTTTTAATCAAAGACAGGCCAATAAACAAATTACTGTAGCCCTTGTGGGTACCCCCTCAGCTATTGATACAAGCTGGGAGGTTTTACCATTCTGGGTAGCCCTTGTGGGTACCCCATCAGCTATTGATACAAGCTGGGAGGTTCTACCACTCTGGACAGCCCCTGTGGGTACCCCCTCATCAGTTGATACACGCTGGGAGGTTGTACCACTCTGGGCAGCCCTTGTGGGTACCCCCTCAGCAATTGATAAAAACTGGGAAGTTCTACAACTCTGGGCAGCCCTTGTGGGTACAACCTCAGCTATTGATACAAACTGGCTGGTTCTACTACCCTGGGCAGCCCTTGTGGGTACCCCCTCAGCAATTGATACAAACTGGGAGGTTCTACCACTCTGGGCAGCCCTGTGGG
>JARBEQ010240311.1:0-12066 GCA_030265355.1 Tritonia tetraquetra
AGCCTTGAGAAAACTCTTAACGGTCCAGATAAAAAATTCCGCACCAGGCGGGAATTAAATCCGGGTCCAAAGTATTTTGTTTTTACCACTGTGCTTGGGACGCCCCCCCCCCCCCCCCCTGTTATATAGTTAAGAATTATATTTCCAATTGAGCAATACTTTAGAAGAAAAAGAAATATTGAACAATCACAAGCCAGACCCTTGATTTTAAGGAATTATGTCCTCAAGCCTTTACCCGGTTTCAGTAGCCTGAAGCTGACAAGTGACAATTTATCACTTTCTGGATAGGACGCTGGTCTATCGCAGAATACTTTCCAAAATCCAATTTGATTTTAAAGACCAATGCATCAATAATGTACTTTTTGTTCTGTTGCGTTGCCAAGAAATAGATTGTGAATGAGCGTATCTCTATATTCGTTATAGTCGCGATGTTAGTTCTGTGCTCAGATATTCTACAACTAATGTACTGTTAGGAGTTTGTGCAAGATTATGACCAGAAGTGCCTTACATCCCTCACTAGATAACAAACACGTGCCTAAAGTAAGAGACGGAAACCTAGGTCTAAAGAATTTTGATTACAAGTGTCTAGACGGTTGGACCACTAAACCGCCTTCATCAACTAGTCCATAAAATGTGTATTATTTCCAAGTGCCACCGTTCACCGCACTGCCTGTGTGATGCTATGAAATTGATTTAGCTGTATATTCTCTCCCTAACCAGAGTCATACTAGATGACTTCTCTTTCCCCGTCTCCTCTTCTGCTTGCCACATTCACAACGCCCTTTTATACAGCGCTGACAGGATATGTAAAAATACAGAAAATAAAATTCGGTTATGTATTATTGTCCGGGTGTAGCTCTTTTGGCCTTTCAAACCATTGTCATGTAATTGCTTTGACTTTTATTCAGTTTCATCCCGATTGCTCGTATGTATGTTCCTGTGTGATTCTCTACTGGAACTGATCATAACAATGGCATTGAATGCAATGTAAACAGACCTTTTAAAAAGTTCTAACGTTTGAAGTTTAACGCCCTTTTTAACAAATAGAGGTCATATCAAAGGCGGCTCGACAGAACTTGAGAAGATTCCACGTGGATTTCCAGGTCCAGAGAAAAAGTTCCGCACCAGACAGGACTTGAACCCCGGTCCTCCGCGTCCAAAGTCGAATGGCTTGACCACTAAGCTAGGGACGTCCCCGATCTCCTTCTTATTCGGCATTTAAAACGAATAATGATATTATATGCAGACATGCCAAGTCCCCCTGTTTCCTCCACAATTTCTGACTCGTCAAATAGAGCCTAATTTCACCGTTTTCACTGAAGAGTCCTGCTCTTCCACAATACGTTTTCCTCTCTATTCTAATGTCCTGTTTTTCCTCTAGTCTTGTGCTTTTTTCGCTTTCGCAAGCCTGTATATGGATTTGATGAGCAAATTTCGTTGCCGTATTGTAAACGTAAGGACGAGGATAAATGGGCACGTTGGGATAGATTCGGTGAACAGTCAGGTCACGGAAGAAAGCCGTAAATGAGCGAGACCCGTGCCAAATGTTTAATGATTAGGCTGGACGGTAAATGGATGATGATTTGGGACATGGTGGATTTGCACTCTACCAGCGGCTTGCTTGTCATGAAGTGGGGAGGGTGGGAATGAGCGAATCCTCCCCCCCCCCCCCCCACCCTCATGGAGTTGAGAAGGATACAGGAGTGGTATGACCTGCCAAGGGTAAACTATACATTGTAAAGCCCATAGAGCATGATGGACCGTGGATATGTCACACTTTTCTTTACTTAAGGAGTCTTAGCACGGCCCGTCACGAACGACCCTCGACAATATCGGTCCTGACAGCAATCTTATTGGTGATGGTATCAGATTATCAAACTGTTTTCTTTTCAACTTGTTGGGGTATGTCTTTTAACATAACTCTGCTGGGCTTCTTCGAAATTTACTTCATCGATTTCATCCCCCGCTTCCCTCGCCTCCGACCTTATATTTCCCTTCCCATGTCAGTTCTGACGTTTGACCTATGATCCCATGGCCCGTGTCACTCGATGCAAGAAAAAACGTTGATTTGAAGCAAAGGCGGTAGATTTTTTGTTGTCTGTATTTGAAGCTACTAACTTTTGGGATGAACATATTATTAAGAAAGACATAGCAAATATATAGAAAATAAAGCCACTATGACAACGCATATTAATGTCGTGTCTGGCATTCCTTTTGAATTATTTTAATAACTGCTATGATAAGGGCTCTGTTGTATATGAATGGTATAAAAAATCTTGTCAGATATGAGGGCAAAATACATTTCCAAACCAAACCCAATATAATCCAAACCCCTTTGAAATAAGCTAATAATATGGCGACACTGCGTCACAATACATCTCCGAGGACTTCGATTTTCCATTAGTCTTCGTCTCTGTATTCATTCGCTTCTTTGCTATTTGTGCCTATCTTATGTAGTTATTCTTATCTCTTCTATGTATTTAATACGGAGACGAACCGTTCTTGAATATTAATATGTGACTGGGGGGATCGAATGGCAAGAGGTTGAACACTATTTCTCTACTCGTCTCTACCGTGGGATGAGCTTTGACGGAATGGCTTCGTCATTTTTTATTTTTTTTAAATATTTTTGAAATTTGATTTATCGTTCCTCAATGAAATTGCCTCAGTACTGTTGGGACCAGATCAATGACCAGCCCCACACAGGCGTTTAAGATGCACTTCTTGACGAAAAATTCATGGGTGCTACCAACGATTGTCAATAATAGAATACACGACTCAAGCCTTTTACCAAGGCCGGCATGAGAGTGATCTTTCCTTTGTGTGCTAATTTTCGATTCAAAATACTTTGCTATTAGAAGTCAAGCACCTTATAGTGAAAAGAGTAGAACTCAAGCACCTTTAAGTGAAAAATAACTACATAAATCCAAGGGACAACTCTTATTTTGTCTTCACTCATTACAAAGTGAAATAAGAATTATAGTCCATCTCCGATAGGACTTGATTCCAATGGAATCATCAGGGTCAGAGCCATAAAACTCGAGAAAGTTCAAAGGAAAAAATTCCAACGCCGCCGCCGGGATTCAAACGCAGTACCTTCTCCTCACAAAGCAAAAGCATTAACCAATATGCTATGAGGCCCCCTAAGTTTGAAGTTTAATGTCCTTTTTAACATATGAAGGTCACATCAAAGGCGGTTCAACAGAACTTGAGAAGATTCCACGTGAATGTCCAGGGCAGAGCCTTGAAAACTCTGAAAGGTCCAGAAAAAAAATTCCGCACCAGGTGGGACTTGAACTCCGGTCCTCCAAGTTCAAAGTCTAGTGGCTTGACCACTGAGCTAGGGACGCCCCCAAACCCTTAACTATTTTCTTTAGAACTCTTTGAAGCATGAACAGCACCAAAAATTTGAACAAAATCTATTGATGTATAATGAAGTTACGACTATCTAAAGGCGCAGAAAAATTTGCTTGTTTTCTAGACCAGGACCTGTAAAAAATATGATGTTTCAAAGTGGAAAAAAGAAGACAAAATGCTATACTGACACAAGAATTGAAAAATATTCCCTAAAACTACTATAGTTGTCTGCTGAAAAAATATTACAGTTGTTCAATTCAGTTGATATACTTTGAATCTTATAATGCTTGAAAAATCCAAATTTTTCGTTTATCAGCAAAAAAAAATTGGGTGTCATGGATAACCCTATTTTGACTCTCAATATTACAAGCATTTGCAGCAGCAACCAAACGTCATATTCATACACTCATGTACTAATAGTTTAAACAAAAACTTTTTCAGACACATAAAATTATTATGAAATATATATTATACCTACATCTATACAAGATGGGAGAAGAGGTGGCCGAGTGGTTCTAGACAACAGATTCCAATGGTGAGGGTCATGGGCTCGAATCCAGCTTTAGTCCCTTTGTTTTTTCCTTGGCCAAGAAACTTTACTTTGATTGCCTCACTCGACCCAGGTGTAGAGTTTGGTACCAATTCTCAAATGAGATGTGGGAAAGTATACCGTGATAGACCAGCGTCCTATCCAGAAAGTGACAAATTGCCACTTCACGCTACCGTAACCGGGTTAAGCTCCGTTACTTTACTATTTTATTCGAATGAATGGAGACATCCAGAGTAAACAAAAACAAAAGTGTAAAAGAACATGTGGCTTCACACTTATAGCTATTCACAACAGTAAACACACAAAAAATTGAATATAGTCAATATTGAATTAAAAATGTCCTTGTTTTGTTCCAATAGGAAATCCTATCATATCCATGGGTCCTAAGACCTTTTCACAATGACAGTAATCCAATGATGAATATGTATTCAAAGTTTCATAGAAAATCTTGAATACTTGATTTATTTGTAAAATTAGGTCGAGTGGCATACCATTTGTTGCTTCAACAACTTGCATTTGTATCGAAAACGCCCCTTTTCTTCCCCCTAAACTCATTTTCATTTTATAAATCCATTGATACACTAGCACTATCATATCCAAATCAAGGCTAAGATGCAGAATAGAGCTTATAATGATCGCAGATAAACTTCCATAATCTATTTCATCGCTATTTTCAATAATTATCAAAGCCTCAAAGGTTTAGATTCTCCTAAAAGAGCGTAGCCCAGCCATTCCAGGCTCCATTTCCCAAAACATGTTTTAAAAAATACCAATAAAACGTCAAAATCAACATCAAATTCACAATGTCAATTTACTCTTTACAACAGGAAACAAAAACAAAGGTGAATAAAAAAAATGTCTTTGTTTTGCTTCAATGGGAAATGGAACAATTATATTTTGTTAATGTCTATTATTCTGAAATTGCTGAATTTTCCAAAACTGAATATGCAAAGGGCACTAAAGAAAATATGCCCCATCTTCATGTAAAATTTCATAGATGTGCGTCACGTAATAAAGTTGTGAGGCTTAACAGAAATTTTAGCGAGTTTTCAAAAAATTACTTTTGGATTAGTGAAATTGGCCAAAAAGCTCAAAATTGCACAAGGGAAAAATATAACTGTTCTCAAGTGAGATCAATAATTAAAAAATAATCAATCGTTTCCAAAGACTTATCTTAAATTTAGGTCCCAATCAGAACTTTACGGCTTCTGTACCAATATTGTTGTTCCAGAGCAATCTAAAGGAAATGTTTTGGGCTAAACCTTCTTCAGAAGTCACAAAATTTGCAATACTTTGGTCAAGAAAATTTGGGACGGAAAGGAAAGAAGGTATGCCTTCTATTGACACAACACAAATTAAACCTAAACAAAAGAAAAAAATGGATCATTTGCAATTCTGTTTGCAACAAAATAAATTGTCCATGAAATTTATAATGTTAAGGCAAAAAGTATTTTTCAATATAATTTATAAACTAATTAATTCCTGTAACATCTTTGAAGATTAGACATATTCTTAAAGATGTTCATTTCAACCCTTACCTCCAAGTAAATAGTCTCAGAATTTGGCAATACTCTTTGTCCTTTCAGCAAAAGTTCTCTGGCAACCTCAGGATTGCCATTTCCTTCAGGACTTCTTTCAAACTGTGCAGCTTTCACCCAAATGTCTTTGATATGAAGTGAGAAAAGAAAGAAAAAAAGTCAAGTAATCAAATTATTCAGTAAAAAAAACCCAAAAAAACTACCAGGCCATGAAACAGATTCTTTAAAATCACTCCAATGTATGCGTTGAATCCTTCATTCATTGTAATCTATATGAGTCAGATTCCATAAATGTTATTTCACACTTTCCAATACAGATATTACTAGTGTTGAGAAGAATTCTGACACTCATTTTGATACCTACTCAATTTACAATTTTCAATTAGTTATTTTTATATATGTGCCCAAAAAGAAGGGTATGGATATTAATAAAAGGTGTCTCTAATTTCTAGCATGAAAAGTAGACGTATAGGATGAGATTGATAGACTGTCCTCAAAGTTATGGGTAACACTATTTATCATCAAATGAAAGGGAAACCAATTTGACAATTCAATCTTACAAATAAAAATCAATTTCAACTTTGCATTTGTTCCACCTAATCCCCAGAAAGAAATTTAGAGTGTTGCTTTGTTAACGTCTGAAACCTGTCATACAAGCATTAAAAATATTTTTAAAAATTACACAGGTGTATCTCTAGGCAAATGCTAACTCTGTCAAGCAGTATCTTTGTGGCGGTTTCTATCTTCAAAATGGCATCTTTCAGGGCGTCTAGGTTAGTATGATTGCTTGACTTGCCAAATTAAAATCGCCATTCATCGCAAAAGGTCTATATTATTACTTGTTTTACAATCAAACATTTTCTTCCCACTTGGTTACATACATGAATCTATTATGCGCGTTACCGATGTTGACAACAAATTTCAAATACTGCATCGAGAGATCAAAGATACTACTCATAGGCTATAAGATAGCAAATAAGCTCGCTTCCGGTAAACACACAACTTTGTTTGTTTGTTTGTTGCTGTTTTAGGGCTCTATCGACACAGATAGGTGAGGGGGATAGAAGACAAAGGAAAGAGTGTGGACCGGTTTAGCACCCCCCAGCCCACAGAAGGGGTCCCGCCAACCACCCGCAAACACACAACTTTGATACCCCTTCTTTGCTTATGTAAAAAATCCTTGTTAGGTGTCAACGTGCTATACATAGCAACAAAATCAGTAACCGTGGTACCGTCAATTGCAGCTCTCTCAACGAGAACACCAAAAATCTGCATGTATCATCAGCATACATAACTAGTGTCATTCAATGGATTACTAAATTGATTATTGCACCCTTCACCTTGAGACAATTCTTATTAATAATAAAAAATATCTCAAAGATTCTATTAATAATTGCCTGTGCTTTGGCAATTGTTAAACAAGTTTGTGAACAGATTTTAATTTCCATCATCCAGTTCCCAGAGTCTGGCTTATACCCAATAATAATTTTTTTTCTATTAATTGAAAAACTGCTAAATAAAATAAGAATTTTCTTTAACCATTTCGTTATCAAAGAAAATTGTTAACAATATGAGTTTGGTGATGAAGATATAATAATATGTATTATTCAAATGCATAAGCTACAGTCATTTTGAAGTAATTTTTTACCCTGTTTCCCACTCTTACCTTCTCTGTGAGAATGAATTCGAAGAATTTTGTTATACAGACGAGTAACATATGATGGTTGATGCTGGAAAAAAAAAGAACACAAATAAATAAGGAAATGGATATAATATTTAGGCCCCTTAAATGTTATAGAGGCTACCCAAATTGATACATGAATTGGCAGTCATTGGTGTTAATGAAAATAATCTGTTTCTTAATAAAGGTGGTGTACACGTATAGTCCCATCCGTACCAACCCGTCACGTTATCAAAGAAAAATAATAACCTAGTCTATTACTTTTTATGCACAGTGGCATTCCGTTCATTGACATGCACACTTTTCTCACTGGACATCTGTGACTTTACCCCATTCCTACGCTTGCGCTTTCATTCATTTCATCAAATTATAAATCATGGTTTGTTTCAACATCTATTTTAAGAAAAAATGATATTTCTCCTTTCCATTTCTACGCAGTAGTGTAGGGTCCGTTCTATGAGGCGAATTTACTCTCGATCAAGATATTAGGCAAAGCAGGTGATCGGCCCAGTGTGACTTTTTGTGGTAGGAATTAATTTTGACCAAACAGCGGCCTCTCTCCCTACTCTTCTCGATTTCCAACTGCCAATGGTTCTTTAACATGCACAACTTGCACACGGGACCTCCGAATTTATCGTTCGTCTCCGATAGGACTAGGTTCTTGATCCCATCTACCTTCATAGGATTAGGGGAGTGGCATATAGGTTTTCACAGAGTTTCACAGAGAAAAATACCCGACACTGCCGGGAATCAAACCAAGTATCTTTCACTTCAGAGGCAAGAATCCTACCTCTGCGCCACTGGGACCCCTACAGTACTTTCATGGATGCTTTTTCTAGGTGTCTGTCTTGACGAGACTGGATTTCATTCTTTGACTTAAGAAAGGGTGAGAAATACAAATTGGAAATTTGGAGATTGAAGTTAGGCATGACAATTTCCACTCCAAATAATTCTGTAGTAGCTGTGGATTGCTGAATTTCTCCTGACCCAATGTCACTTTTTAACTCTTTGACTATGTAATTAATTAGTCATCACAGATTTTAGTTTGCTATTGTGTAATTTCGTGAGAGTGAGGCAAAAGGGAAGAAGGAAGCACACATTATCTATGTTTTATACTTATTCAATGTTATGCCAACCTAGACCAGCCGTCCGCCATAGTGAGGAAAAAAAAATCACCAGCCTCTCTCAGAGGCCATGGGTAGGCAAAGAGTTAACCTTTTTTCTTCTCATCTCATAGTCCCCCCCATGAAGTGGGATTCTTGAATACAACAGACATTTTCTGCCCAAAGTGGCAAATTCTCTCAGCTCTTATATAGCTGAGGGGTGACCACAAGGGCTACATTAATTCGTTTATTGACCTTGCTTATGATTGATACTGCTCAGTGTATTGCTCATGGTGTCAATAAAGAGTTCTGGACAGATTGGGCTGATCACCTGCGGGTCTGAAATTCTTTGATCCAACCTTGTGTTCAGCTATGCTTGGTGGTCGGAGTGCCTGTGTTTATGCCAGATATCTTGTGTGCCTTTTATGGCTGAAAATGGGGTTGGCCCCAACACTGCTCTGCATATTAATGGGGTTTGGTGAAACAAACAAACAGACAATTTTCTTTATTTTCCAAAATTTCACTTGTGCTATTTTCCTCATTGCAACTCTTGTTTACACTCCAGTGCATATTTCGAAGATTTGGTTTGTGTAATTGACCAGGAGCAATACTCGACCCTCCCTGTATCCACAATAGGTTTCTGAGGCATCAGTAACTTTGGGTAGACTTTGTAAAACAGTGACACAAAAACATTTCAACAGAATTGATATGACCATAACTGGCAGTGTGTGTGAGCACATCCAGCTAATTCTTCCATGCCCTTACAGTTGCTGTGCTACATCCTGGGTGGACTGGCAAATTTCCCTGAGGATTCCCTTTCCTACAGGATGGCATACTTTCAGGCATTAAGAGTCATCTTCTCCACAATTTGAGTAGAATTGACTCTCCTTTAGTCTTCTGTCTACAAATCCTCCACTAGCAAGAATCTGTGTCTCGACTTCCACCACTCATGTTATGATCTCAGCCAGTCACTGCCCCAGGCAGATGCAGATCTCTTTCTGCTGATAGTACCCTGGTCCAGTCGGACATCTTACAGTGTAAAACACTTTACATAGTTAGACCTACAGTACAACCACAGAAATTATCTGAGAATGCTGTCAGATCACAGGTGAGAGCAAATAAAGACCATGCTCAATGTCTACATAGAAATTTTATTCTAAAAATCAACAAATGAAGAATCAATTACCATGTCTATGCAGAATTTGATATGCTTCTCCCACAATGAAATGTCCTCCTGAAAAAAAGAAAAGAAAAGACATAAAAGAGCCTTTCATCATTGGCAACCATGACTCTCTATACATCTTTTTACATCCTTCTTGGTCTCCCCTATCTTTCTTCAATGTGAAAAATCTCCTATAATGACCTCCTATTAATTAAAATATACCACACTGGGAGAAAACAAGGCCTTTAAAAAACTAGGTTGAAAGAAGGACAGAAGTGTTAGTGTTATCAATATTTGCTGTGCTGCTACAGTGATCATTTTTGGAGGATCAAATGAATAAAGCTATTTTGCATTTGTCAAAGACTGTTTAACCTGTGTCCCGTGCCTGGGAGTCCTATCTCCTTGTATCACTGCTTGCCTAGCAATCACGGCGATCCGTTACCTACCTATGTGTTTTCAATTCACCGGCCTTTCGTTTGGTTTGTTTGTTACATAATGCCTGTCCTGTTGTATTGTAGTATACAGTATCTATCAGTAATTAGTAAAGCCACCGAGTGTACGATTAAAAGAAATAGAAAATAGAATGCCCTACCAGAGGTACCATGCTAATGCTAATAGCTATTATGAAGTTGGCGAGTAACACCCCCTTCTCTCCCCCCCCCCCCCTCCAATGGAATGCACAGGGCCAGAGCCATGAAACTCAAGAAAGTTCAAAGGAAAAAATCCCAAAGTCCTCGACAGGATTCGAACCCAGTACCTTATGCTAACGAGGCGAAAGCGTTATCGCTACGCCACGAAGTCTCCAATCAGGCCTGCATCTCTCCGTACCGTAGTATTTTATCATTACAGAACGGTATGACAACAAACACGTGTAAGGTGTTTATCTATCCAAGGTCAATGACCTGTCAACGATCGGTAATCAGTATAGTATAGTATCAGCTCACACACACACACACACACACTCTCTCTCCCTCTCTCTCTCTCTCTCTCTCTCTCTCTCTCTCTCTCTCTCTCTCTCTCTCCCTCTCTCTCTCTCTCTCTCTCTCTCTCTCTCTAGCTGTACGATCTGCTCTCTTCACAAGTAATATTTTCCACACCCAGCAGATGACAGATCTTGTTTGCACCGTCTCTTTACACCATCTCTCTCCCTCCCCCTCCCCCACGACCTTTTTTGACACCTTGGTGTTGACACGTCTGGGACCGTATATGTTCCCGATGAACGACAAACCAAAAACACAAGACTAACACTTACATGAGAAATTCCTTTGACTCAATCATATCGTTGGGGGTGTACATTTTCATTTGTCATGTCAACTTTTGACGAGTGACAGTTATAATTTATCATTTTATTGGAGGATGTCACTGAATAGGGATCAATGGCGAAAATTTGTGTATCATGCATAAACCTTACACCGAAAAGTACTAAAAGGTTATTGATAAAGAAAGAAAGATTTTAATGGCTGATACGTAAAACTCTGTGGTCACAAACATAAGTTCAGGAAACCCAGAAGACGAATCAGAGCGATCAAGTGACAGGCGATAGGTCAGCACACTTAATGGAATTTCCCGCCCTTCGCGCGGCGTGTAGTAGTGGGCATCAACCGAAAAAGGCGTCACTCGCAGTCAAAGATACGCATTGGTTTTCCGAATTTTCCGCCCATCGCAGGACACGGGTTAAAATGAATAATTATTTTGTCTGTTATTGACCCAGAAAGGTAATTTAAAATAGATACATTTTATAATATCATGACTTATGACTTTGTCATCATTACTACTTTCGGAACATGTACATGTTTACATAATCGTTCTGGTTGTCATTCTATCATCAATGTTGTTATCAACATCACCATCATCATTTTATTGCTCTCGTCAACCGTATTCACAGACGCGTACAGGAAAGGATAACCAAACTCATTACAAAGAGAGAGAATTTATAAAGATAAAAAATTATCATGAGAACCACGTCCTTGACCCCGTGACCCATCGAATGCTAATTAGTAGAGAACCAAATAAACATGAAATCAAACTAGAAGGAGAGGCATTGGAACAGGTTGATAGCTATAAATATCTAGGAGAAAGGATCAAGTCAAATGGTAGTCTGAAAGAAGAAATAAATCAGAAAATCAGCAAAGCAACAAAGGTGTATAGCCAACTTGAAAATTCTTTTATTGGTAAAAAAAAGAGCTAACAACCAAAACAAAAATGTAAATTTTTAACTCAATTTATTGCCCAACTTTGATATATGGAATTGGAGATAAAAGCAAACCGCAGACAACAGAAATGAAATTCCTTAGGAGATCAATTGGCAAAACAAAGAGAGATAAAATTAGAAACACACGGTCATCTCGTGGGAGAAGGAATATGGTTAGACCACAGTGACAACTGTAACTACCATCCAACGCAAACTATGCGCCATGAGAAAACGAAACGAGGAACGCGAGTTGGAAAGAAACATCAACGAAAAATAAAAGTGATCACAAATATTTTCGACACAATAAAATCCGGAAAGAAGAATGGAATCAATGAAAATAATGTAATTTCCACCAACACCGAAACCTTCAAAATTCTCCTTTTAAACGTCCAATCGTCACAGAATATAAGCCTGTTATTGGGCGACCTAATTCAGGAATCTGATGCAGACCTCGTGTTTCTCACCGACCTAATTCAGGAATCTG
>JARBEQ010240322.1:0-12061 GCA_030265355.1 Tritonia tetraquetra
GATATCAAGTTATTGCAACCATGAATATGAATTCAAAAATTTGACTGCATTTCATTGAATAAATGCTTTTTCAATTTCATTTTAAATGTTTCTTTTGTTTCTATGCGCAATTTGAACTTCTTTCTTTCTTTCTTTGTTTATCAATAACCTTTTTAGTACCTTTCGGTGTAAGGTGAGTCAGGCATATGCCTATTTCTTTGAATCAATTTGGTTCAGGCAAGTAGGAGATTACCTCACTGTACCCTCATTTTGAACTTGAGCAAGAAAACGTATGTGGAACGGCGACCATTTGAGAATAGCACTTCCCGATTATCTGACATAACGATCTTGGATAAAACTCTTGTTTCCCTTACTCAACTCAGGATAGACAATAAAACAATGTATGACAGTCTACGAGAAAAAGAAAAGGAGTCGTGGATAGCTCACTGGCAATGTGGTTTCCTCATATAACTCCAATGAAATAAGTGCTGCTGGAAGTAAAATAAATGAATGAACAAGATCTTGTTCATATAACTCCAAACGGGCGGCCAAGTTCGATCCCCGCTTTCGCATGTCAATTTTCTTCTTCTCTAAGGCAGATTTTTCTCTCACTGTCATAAATTCTTCCTTTGTTTACCCATTGTTATCCTCAATGTCAAAAGTTATTGAGTCTTAATCGTGTTAGAATGTAGGTGCTGAGGCGCAAAACAGGCAGCTGGCACTGAGTATTCCCCATGGAGTTGAGAAGGATGGCTCAGTGCAATGGCCTGCCGGTCATAAACAAAACACTGCAAAGTGCATAAAGCATGAAGAACTTCATGGATATATGCTACCTATCTAAATACTTTATTTTTTATATCTAATTAGGACTAGAAAAGCTGAAGTAAGTAAAACATTATCAATGTAATTTGTGAAAAGATGGAACATGTGTGAGTTGAGTATGAGCCCCGTTACCTCAGAGTCAATAGCCATGAGTTTTGTCTTGGATTCCTGCCTGGCCATGTCTTCCTGTCCCTGGCGATACAAGCTTTTCAAAATGTTGATGTTCTGCTGGCTGATGGCACGTAACTCTTGCTGCTTTCTACGTAGCTCAGCTAACACTTCATCGTTTGGATCATCTTCTTCCTCTTCTTCTTTCTCCAGAATACCTTGGGAAACAAAGCATGGAACAATTGGAAAAAAAACATTACTCAAAATAATTTCAGAATTGGAAAGAACCCAAACCCTATTCTCTCAGGAATATTAATCAAAGGTAGCACACCACCAAAACACCCAGTAACCACCCCCAACACGCAATTCAACTTTCACGACACCGTGGGTTGATCACGTGCGTGAATAAATATTTTCACTTTTGCAAGAGGACACTGAGATTTTGTTGATTTTGAGATTTGTGTGCTGCAATGTAATAGTAATCGACAAAACACAATGAAGTCTAATATCAAACACTAAGTAACGTCTATTTGTCATTGTCATATCTAATGTTTAATAGCAAAAACCATGACGACAAAGTGTACCTTGTTCTTCCAGTTCCTTCCTGATCCTGTTTTCAAGGGTGGCTGGGTTGCCGATGTTCAGCTGTTTGGCAAGGGAAATGGGAGACACAGCTAGAGGTTCAGCTCCATTTTCTGTTTGGGGGTGAAGTAGAGTTAAATCACAATCACAATAATTCAGTGAAATGTACAAAAGTAATAAGGCTAATACTTTATCATTTCCTCAAAATTGAATTACCGGTGCCTATGAGAGTGTAAAAATTTATGGTACGGTGGTTGCTTGGGATGAAGATTTTCAATCAAACTATTTCGCGTAATCTGAGTTTAAAATTTTTTTAATGTAGGGCCTATCCCCTTTGAGCAAGCCGTACCTTGGCCATGCTTTTTTAACCGAGATACAGAAAATATATAATTTTTTAATGGACGCAAGAAATACTGTGATAGGTTGAAAAGCTTCATCTCTAACTGTGGTATCATCACTCATTGATGTCTCACAGGTCAAGGGGTAGCAAAATCTAAAAATAGATCCATTACTGACTGAAACAAGAAAAAGTTTCATTTCAATTTGTAAGAAGATTAGATAGAGGACGCTAGGTACATAATCTGAATGTTTTTTAATCTAAAATATGACTGAACTAGGCAAATAATGGGGTCAAATGAAGAAAATGATTCCATATACAGCAGTCGCTACCCAAGTGCACAATTCACAAGCAAACACTTTTAGTGTCCAACCGATTTTTCGCAATACAAATCCCATTATTAATTGCACAGTACTTCAGGCAAGTGCATGCTCATAATTTATTAAACAATCATTGACGAAACAAGACATGCCAGCCACTAAAATGCGTAAAAGCTTTCTTTCTTTATCAATAACCTTTTAGTACCTTTCGGTGTAAGGTTTCAAGTGCGTAAAAGCACCTGATAAAAATAACACATTAGAAGTCTAGACATGTGGTGAGGTGCCAATTTGAACCCTCTCAATCTCAAGCATATGACACAACACCCAAGATCCCTTTCCGACAATGACTATTGTTGTTGAAGTAGGTATGGTTTTCTGACACCGAAAGGTAGACCAGGAATGAGGAAATGATAAAGAAAGAAATTAGATACAGATGGTGGTTAGTTATTGATAATTGTGTCGCCATGAGCGGGATTCTGCGGTGCAATTCTCGTTATTACCCACCAACACTCTGATCGAATAGTGTTGCTATTTTAATAATTTTTTATATTAGGAAGGGAAAGAACCAAGTAGTACGAAGTAGCGTGTCTATGTTGCTAGATTTGGACACAACCCTAAAAACATAAAAAAGGAGACAAGCCTAAAATAATGATGACCCGTCCACCTCCAGTGAAGTGAGCGCTTAAGCTGGCTCCCAAACACTGTGCACTTGGGCGACGAAAAATAAATAGCTGACTTTAATACGGTTACGCCTTTAAATATTATCCAATGTATGATATTTTTACATGTTCACCTATAATAGTAAAAAAAAAATCAACATTCATGTTTACCATTGAAATATTAAAGCGACAAATATGTGTTATAAGAAACTCACCGGCGATGTCAGCCATGGAATCGTCCATCGGAGTCATCAGATTGTCTTCTATCAAGGCCGACACCAGGCGCTGGGTCAAAGGACCGAAGGGAGAATCATCCATGCTACACAAATTTTTTAAAAAGGAGTAACTTGATAAATAAAGAAGAACTGCATCATCTAAAATCTTCCTTTCTTTCCATCAGTGTCAGGTTTATCTACAGTGAATAAACAATCTATACTCCTCTATTTCAATCTCTTTTCCTCGCCAAAGTCCTATTCCGAAAAGTCAGTCCGTATATTATTACATTGTTTGTACTTTGAATTTAGGTGATTTCTACAAGTAGGTGATTAGCCTACTGAATGCTTGGAAGGTGGTGGGACTGCCATGCAATCTTCATCTTCTTACATGACCTATCCAGCATGGGTAACCCTATCAGGAGCCTTGCTCCAGCTAGCTTAGCTCTCATGGTCATAGAAATACGCAAAGGAGATCACAACAAGGTGTTGATCGTAGGGACCAATCTTCTAAAATATTATACACAAATGGTCATATTAGGATTTTAGCTGACTCATGATATCAAATCAAAAACATTTTTTTTCATATTTACTAAAAATCAAACATTGTCGATACCGCAAAGAAATAACAAAAGTTGTAAATAGAAAAATAAAGAAAAATTCCATCACAACATTATAAACAAAGGTTTACAATAAGGATTTTTGCTAATGATATCAGCCTATGTGGTAAAATCTTCTCCTTATAGCTGAGGAGTTTACAACCAAGACCAAGGCAACAGTAAAAAATGGGACACTCATTGTGCCATTCAAGGTTTGGGCACAGTGGGCAGATAACGTGCTTGCCTATCTACCTGATCCAGAGTTTTTCCTTAGGGGTACTATATGCCCTATGGAAACTTTGTTTCTTATCCAATTCCCTTTTACCATTACAGTGTAGGGCCAGCAATATGAGTGCTGGATTTCGCTGGATCGAGGTATTAAGCCAAGCAGGTGATCAACCCACTGTGACCTTTTCGGTAGGAATTAATTTTGCCCGGACAGCGGCCTTGTGGCCTACTCTTATCGATGTTTAACTGCCAAGGGTTCTTTAATGCGTGCAACGTGCACACAGGACCTCCGAGTTTATCGTCTGTCTCCGATAGGACTAGGTTCTTGATCCCACCTACATGAATAGGTTCAGGGGAGTGGCTTATATGTTTTCACCGAGTTTCACAGAGAAAAAGACCCGTAATTGCCAGGAATCGAACCATGCACCTTTCGCTTCAGAGGCAAGAACCGTACCTCTGTGCCACTGGGACCCCTCTATGGAAGCTAATGATATCAGATTAAAAACAATTTTTTACATACTAAAAATCAGACTTTTTCTGGTCCCTCTTTTTGAGTATGGCATTGACCTCTGAATTGGCATTTCCATTGCAGTTCTCGTTTGATTTCTTCTTTTCAATTATTTTAGCACCTGAAAAAAAAAATTAAGATAGATTTAAAGGTCTTTCATAAAACACAGGAGCAATTGTATATTGTCAAGTAGCATAATCCTTATGATCATTATCATCGCAATTAGTGACAGTTCTTGGAAGGGAAATACAAAATACAGAAACCCTAGAAGAACAAGGGTAGTTTAACAAAACTTGTGAACTTCTACATCCAGAGGCAAGTGACCTAAGCACCTGGCCACTTAGGCCTCCTATCCTCATCAGTAATACACAGAAATGCAATTTACTTAAGGACATTAACGCCACTGGCCTAAGTTTACAGTTACATGGTAGATAGTATGGGTACCAACCATCAGTCTGTTCCTCCAATAGATCTTCCTCGGCCCACCTCTGTGTGTAGTGAATGCCTAGAGTCGGGATCTTCATGTATTCTGTGTCCTCTTCGTACGACTTTAACAATTCCTCCAAAACACGCAAGTCATCGGCTGTAATTGGAGAGCAGTAGGGCTCCACCGAGGCCCAGAACCGATTGACGGCGTCATTCTTTGGAAGTTTTGGCAGGTCAGTGACTGCGTCTCCAACACCCGTGGGATCCTCAGGCTGTCCTTTCGACTGATGTCAGATGAAACAAACAAATTGATTATTATTATTATCATATAATACAACTTTTCCCAAAATAAACAAACATATCTAGTTTAAAAAAAAAAAGAGAAGTAAGTATTAAACGAAAGTATATCATTGATGGCATTTATCATAATCATATTTACATCTTCTGACTGTTTCCAACAACATATCGCCTAGCGTTCCTTACTGTTAGAAGTGATTTTATAAAATTCACTAAACTATACTTGTTATATTGTCCCGAAGGGTGATAGTGATAGTATAGATAATTGATGTGATAATAAATCCACAAAATATGCATACAAATACAATTGATAAAAATCTTTTGTTTTGTTATCCAAGCCACATTATACCCCCAAGGAGTGTCGTGACCAGCTCTATGTCCAGCACTGCTGAAAGAACTCTGGATCAGGTAGATAAGGCAAGCAGGTGATCAGCCCACTGTGCCTTGATAAAAATCTAAGTGTGACAATACCAACAAGCAGGTATAGAGAACACAGGCAGAAGCCACAACCACTATTACTATCAAAAGATTACTACATTTTTCCAAAAAAATCTGCACTACATCGTTGTCTAACACAATAGATGTGACGATACTCTATTTCTTAGGTTTTGGTATAATAACACTTGTCTTTCTCTTTAATTGCTAGTTACCCAAACAGACAGAGAGTTAAAACATTCAAACATCCAAACTTAGAGAGGGTAAAAATACCTGTGAGTTCTTTCCCTTGCTGCGGGGAGTTGGAGTGGATGACTGAGAAGCTTTGCCGTTTGTGTCCTTAAATTTTTTGCTAGTCTTCTCTCTGTCTTTCTCCTCAGAAGTAGGGGTACCTTTACGTTTGGTAGGAGTAGACACCTGGGAAGGCGTTTCGGACTGGAAGGAGTAAAAGTTTGTCTTCTTGTTAGATAAACAAACCACAAATTCATTAAATGGATATATGCTTCAGACTTTTTTTCATACAAGAAGCCAAAGTAGGCCCTTTTTTCCATGAAAACATGAAAGAAGAAGAAATAAAAAGATAAATAAAAAGGGCACTAGTTTCTGGGGAATTTTAAAAAATCAATTTACAAACAGCAAATCTACATTTAAAAAGTCCAAAAGTTCTAGAAAAAATTGCCTTACCCCTTTTCCATTTTTCTTCACTTCCTTTTTGTCGGTCCATGACACAAGCACCTGATTTTCTGCCCCAAGGACTTTCAAACGCTTTCCAGCAGAAGCAAGCAGTATTTCGATATCAGCTTGAATCTGGTCCAGCTCCTCCAACACAACATTGCCACTTTCACCCCTGGCCAACACTGAAATGTAAACAAGAGGTTAATAAATGTGCATTGAAGTGATGTCATGATAGAAAACTCAAAATTTGGTAACTAACAGCAGACTTGCCGACCCACAATCGAACTAAGTCCTGACAACATCCAAAATAAATCCTGAGGAAGGCCTAGGAAAAAATGGATGGAAAACATTCGGAAAGACATGCAGGAACTGGGCATGACTCCTGAGGACGCTCTTGACAGGAGATTCTGGAGAAGGAGAATTCAGGCCGCTGACCCCACCAGTGGTAAAAAGCGAGAGAGAGAATGCGACGTGTGTCAATTTTGGGGAGAAAATAGGAAAGGAAGAAGAAATTTATATACAGACCATACAATCAGAAACACGACAGATTTGATGTCAAAATGTCTTGCAGGAAAAAGTTGAAGCGAGAAGAAAGAGACGACCTCTCACCTCCTACTTAAAAAACATATAACAAATGTCCCGGGACTAAGGATCCAACAATGTCAATTGCAGCTTCTACTATCAATCCCGGCGAAGGAGAAAGGTGAAACCATATTATCATCTCTACCAATCATTAAACAGCAATACCTTGAGTGTATTTGGGGCATTCCTTCACGTGGTCAACAGTGCTCAAATCTGGAAATTGTAGGGGGCAGTCTTTAATATCTCTATCTTTTTCCTTCTCTTTATCTTGTGGTGCCTTGCCTTTTCCTTTCATTTTTGGTAAGCAATCTGTGAATAAACATCATTTTTGTTTTTAGGGAAAAAAGTAGCTTAAAATATGAATTTGCAGAGAATTTAGGAAGTACCTAGAAATTACAAATCCATTGAGATCACGATTTATTAGTCTACTAACTACACTTCATTATTCATCAACGCATGGTCACAGAAACTCCATTGTTTACATTGCATACTCCTTCCCAAAATAAAGACCAGCCAGCAGCTCTGATGGGTGCACAAGTACAAACAAGATAATAATAATTCAATACAGTAATTAATTATATTCTGCCCCCTAAAAATACAAATTCCAAAGCACTTGTGATACAGAAAGATCCAAGGCACCCCAATGCACCATCAATGACTGGAAGTAGTAAACTGTGAAATGATAAGATATAATAATAAGATTAGAGAGAGATCTAGAATAATAATAGAGAGGTGTGTGTGTGTGTGTGTATGAGACTACTACTAATTGACAGGCCTAACCTGGAGTGATTAGGGGGTAAGAAAAATTTTTAACAGGTTTACAGCGTTTTTGATATTTCACACACGGCCCAACTTACTCGTAAAACAAATTTACACTGTACTTCATCAAGGCATCATTATTTTCATTATCCTTCGTTTCTTTTCTTTCAACAAAGCAAAACTAAACGCTCAACTTCCAAGGACCCGGAAGTGAAAGTGGTTTCCTTTACGCATGTGGACATTCACAAGATTTTCGTCGGTTTCAAAAGATTGCCAGCTGTATTGTCTCTCTTCCACTACTTTATTTTCTCTGACCACAGACTGACTTTCCCCTTGATTATTCTTTTTGTTGTTGTTGTTGTTGTTTAGAATGGTAGGGTTAGATCCAACGTCATCGTCCCAGAAACTGTAACAATAAGTAACAAATTAATAAGGTTAACAAATTTAGATTGATTTTCAATAGTATTCAGGACAACCAAATTTATAATGCAAAGAATAAACTCTTTGACAATGAAAACTTGTCAAAGATATACCAACGATTGTCGTTGGATACACTAATTTTTTCCTCTTAATTGGATGATTTATTGTACAGTACAATCTGTTACTTCCTCAGACTACTGAAGTGGGATATTTTGAAACTTACGATGTTTTTAATTAAACATTAGTAATGATTATTGAGTAAAGATTGAAAATGTGAAAGCGCCGGAAAAAAACAGCCATAAAAGACGAAAAGTGGTATGTTGACCGTGGAAATCTCACCCACACCAGCGAACGGCAACACCGCCGAGACAGAGCCTACTAACCAACCTAATAGGCTTGTTGTAAGATAATATTTTTTTTACAGTGACACCTTGTTATACCGTCAACTTTGGGACCAAAGTAAAGTTGGCGTCATAAAGAGAATGGCGCTGTAACGAAAGGTTTGAGTGAACAGATTATCCAATCTATACCGTTGCGAAAAGTAAAGTGTAAGCAAGAATGGCTGCATAACGGGGGCGGTATAACGTGGTTTTACGGCATATGTAATCCATCTGGCAATCTATATATTTTTCTTACTCCTTGGAAAAATGAGTTCTTCTAAACAAAAAAATGTCTTTCTTCCAATTATTTACTTTCGCTTTCATTTCCCGATTGTGTATCATCTTCATGCAAGTAAGTTGAGAACTTGATATCAGCCGAGAAAGTTAATCACATTAGGTTTTCATCATGGGTGGACATGCAGAAAAAAGTCGTATTTGACGTTTATTTTCGGCCAACCAAAAAGCACTTGCATGGCACTCTGGTTTTTTTTGTTGCGAGTTCGGTCGTCACCAAGTTCCCCTTTGCCTTTCCCTTTTCCACAGACTAAGAAGATTAGAGCTGGGAACCGTAAGGTCCCTGCCACAGCATTTACAGGGAGATTAGAAACATTTGTAATTACCAAAACATTTTTACAGCTTGCATCTGAGTGGAGTGGTAGGAATCTGGTTATCATCATCATCTCATTCTCATGGCTCCTTGGAGAAGCATAAGTAAAGTAAAGCATATCACTTATTATAGAGCATATCCACAAAGTTCATCATGCTCAATGTACAATGTATAGTTTACCCCCGGCAGGCCATAACACTCCTGTATCCTTCTCAACTGAGTATACAGCGCGAGATGCCTATTAGGCGCTTCAGCACTAGCATTCTGACAAGATCGTTCTCTGCCCTCAGCCGGTTACTCATTTACGCCTGAGTCGAGTGAGGTAAGCAGAGTTAAGTGCCTTACCTAAGGCATCACAACAAATCGTCTCCATTAAACTCTGTCTTTGCTCTTTTTTAACTTGTTCCATGACTCTCTTCACTCCAACTCTCCTTCTCCATGTTCCCATCGGTCGTTCTTTCTTTTGCCTTGGGGTGCCCATTTCAAAGACATGACTAGGTGCCTTGTTCTCTTCATTTTGCTGAGGACATGGCCTATCCATCTCCTGAGCTCTAAACAAAACCATCAGAAATACCGCCAAAATGATGATGAGTTTGTAGGAGATGGGATGGACAGGGTATTGGAAAGCTCAGTTTTAAAAAGTTAATATGATATGTAGCTTTTAATTCAATGCTTGCAGTTTGGGACTCTTCTTTACCCCTTAAAAATGGCCTGCCTTCAATAATTCTTTAGTAAAGATAGAATGTATTTTATAAGTTATATTTTGTTGTTGAAGACATTTCCTGTGTTTTCATTCACAAATTTCTTTACTTTCACGATTATTTTTGTTAGTTTCTTGATATCTCTGTTTTGGTGGTTTATCGTTTTCACTACAGTGGGCTGATCAACTGCTTGGCCTTAGATATCTTGATCCAGAGTAAATTCGCCTCATAGAGCGGGCCCTACGCTATAATGATAACAACAGGGAACTGGATAAGACAGAAAGATCGTTTTCATTAAATTGACAAAGCTATTTAAGGAAAACTGCCAAAATCAAGCAAATTAGAAAGATATGCACAAATTACCCAAAATTGTGGAAAATAGTAGAATAAAGGGTGAAAATAATGACGAAATCACGTCCATGAGCAATTCAATATTCTAAAGGGCCAGGTAGTAGAGGAAGCAGCAGAAAATCAGACTTTGATGTTTGATTAGAAAGTTGGTTTAGAACCCCAGATGGCAGCAAGTGTTCTCACAAAAATAGGCTTTCATTACCTCCCTACCGCTCTGAAGTAGAAAGGTACCTCTCTACACTTCGGAAGTAAAAAGGTACCTCTCTACACCTCTGAAGTAAAAAGGTACCTCTCTACACCTCTGAAGTAAAAAGGTACCTCCCTATACCTCTGAAGTAAAAAGGTACCTCCCTACTGTGATAATACGCTGTTTCGCTTCCCACATGCTTTTCATGAGGTGAGCCCATTTTTTAGATAACAGATTTGACCGTATCATTATATTATAATCTATACTTTTTCATTTTTTGTTTTATCATAATACTGGTACTATCTTACATTTAATTGTTTATTGTAACATTGCTTTTAGATATTTTCTTTCTTTTTCCTTTTAACTTCTTCAGATTCTTGCTAATGCCATAATACCAGACCATGATGCTGGAGTGTTTGATCCTCCAAAACAAAATGTCACCAGGAGCTTGGACTTCATCGTAGATTTGTGTTTAGGCGGGTTACGACGATGGGATGCCATTTATTTCACTCACATTGCTCAGTATGGTTACACCTATGAAAACTGTGTCGCTTTCTTCCCATGCTATCCAATGGTTGTGTCACTCTTCTCCAAGTTTCTGTCTGTGATAGGTATTCTACAGCTTCAGCAATGCATTTTATTGTCTGGAACTGTTTTGAATTGTGTACTCTTTTCTCTTACAGCATGCAATTTATACACTCTAGGCATCGAAACTGGTTTAGATAAGATTACAAGTTTACTGTCTGTAATTATATACTGTCTTAATCCTGCCAGTATTTTTATGACTGCTCCCTATTCGGAATCATTGTACTTTTTCTTACTGACACTATCATTGACGTACCTGAAGAGAGGATTCGTGTATCTCCCGTCTGTGTTAGTTGCTTTCAGTGTTTTGACACGTTCTAATGGGCTGGTAGGAATAGGATTTATTTTACACAGTATCTTTCTAAATTTTATAACTGCTTTTTTCTCTGGGAGAAAAGAAAAGAACCATTTCAGAATAGAGAGGAAAAGATTATTCTTTTTGATCTTAAGTGATGCATTGAAAACAATATTGTGCCTTGCCACATGCTTTTCTCCTTTTCTTCTTTATCAGTACTATATTTATACACAGTTTTGTTTTAAGTCAAATTCAAGTGAGTCTGTCCCTGGTGGTTTAATTGACTACGGCAAAGATCAAAGTTATAAGATTGCAGGAGATTTGCCATCGCCATGGTGTCTCCAGACATTTCCAATTTCTTATTCGTACATCCAAGCAAAGCACTGGGGAGTTGGTTTTCTCAAGTATTATCGTCTCAAGCAAATCCCCAATTTTCTTTTAGCTGCTCCTGTTGTCTTGCTGAGCCTGAATGCATGCGTCTTCTTCTTTAAAATGAATCCAAAGGCTTTTAAAAACTTGGGTTTAGTTAGAACTGATGTTGAGAAAGTGAATAAGAGTGACAAACATACCAAGGGCACTGAAAAAATGAACAGATGGCTCCTGGCAGACCAAATGGTTGTCTACGTAGTCCACTTGGCATTTCTTACCATCTTTGGATGCTTCTTTATTCATATCCAGGTATAATTTCTTAACTTATCAAATCTTAATATAATGCATTTTAGATATTTTACTATTCTGGTAGTCTAAAAAGTACAGTCCAACATGCAATGAAGGGATTTTTCCTTTGGACCTTTCACGAGTTTTCAAGTGTCCGCCCTGGGATTCCCTTGGATTTTGTACAACATATCGGAACACATGTGAGTAACGAGAGATTAGTAAAGAAATACGCATAAACACATGCTTCTACTTCCACCATGGGTGGTTACAATGTCTGGCATTGGCCTGACAAGATATTTAATTCAACCCAGATATCGAAGAGTGGGTAGACTTTTATTTTGTATTGTAAG
>JARBEQ010240333.1:0-12060 GCA_030265355.1 Tritonia tetraquetra
ATGACTTTTTCAAGTCAAATTAAGTGCCAACGTCCCCAATTTCAAACTGGTCCTTTTAAGGGCCACCAAATCATCCAGATTGACTTGCTTGTGGACACCTTGCATTTTTCATTTGTTTCCCTTTCATTTTTTGGTAGGACTGATATATCGACACAACCCTTTTATCAACATTTTCCCGTGGTCCAGATGATGTCGATATATCCGTCCTCGACTGTATTTCAATTGTCTCACTCAACCCAGTTGATCATCATATAATCTCTTTGCGATGTGATCCAGGGTTTTATGGGAGCAACAACTTACAATCCAAAAGCCTATGAATAGCAATCTACATGTTTGAAATGCATGTTGAATGTGTTGTCCTTAAATAGACCTGTGTAATGGTATAACATATGGTGTATACTTTTCAACTTACTCACCTATCTATATTTTATCCATCTATCTCAAGCTATTTATGTCTCATCTTTCTTGCTGGCTGGTTTGTCCACCTATCTATCATGTACTAACGACTTGCCTACCTTTCCATGTAAAGATGGGAAATGTGAAAGTGTCAGAAAAACAGCAATAGGAGAAGAAAAGTGGTATGTCGGCCATGGGGATCGAACCCACACCAGCAAATGACAACGCTGCCTATCCAGAGACAGAGCAAGATGCTGTACTAAACAAGCTATTTTGTCTCTGGATACCATTTATCATTACTTGTGCCTGCTCCCCTTTAATTTGATTTATTGCCTTTTCATGTATCATTTATGTCTGTCTACAAGCCCATCTCAGTCTTATGTAAGAAGTTTTGAAATATTCTCAGAGTGAGATGCATGGTTGAAACTTCAAAAACAAGTTGTGAAGGACCAAGGAGTTCACTTGAGAAGAAGTTGTCACTATCTTATTTCCTACTACGCAGTGCATAAGCAGGGAACTGTCTGCTCATGACCCTAGTACACAATGACATGGTGAGTCATTACTGAGTAAAGTAATAGTGTATCATTCACAGAGTTCCACTCTCTGCCTTTTATTGTTTTCCTGGCCCCCCAAAAATATTTCGATTGTCTCACTCCACCCAGTTGAGCATCATATAACCCCATCATTGCGATATGATCCAGAGTTTTATGGGAGCTACAACTTACAATCCAAAAGCCTATAAATAGCTATTTATATGTTTGAAAGGCATATTGAATGTGTTGAACATTGTAACCATTGCACCATTAATATTAATATGAATTCAACAGTAGTTTGATTTATGGTCCTGAGATGCATTGTCACTAATCCATTTTTGACTGAAATTGAACACTCCTAATTGTATGTTATTGATAGCCTCCTTAAGTCTTTGTGTAGAATTTGCATAACAGTCAAAGCTGCATAAGTTGGTGTTGCAGAAGTTGATTTTCATCCAAGTCAATATTTTTAATTGTTCCCTTTGAATTTTTGTTCAAATTTAGATGACAGTTATTATTTTTATCTCAATTTTTTGCAGATAAGTTGATTTTTTTAGTTACGGCTCTGGAGAATTGTCTTTTGTAGTTTTGACTGTATTCTCAATTTTGGTAATGACACTTCAGTATTTACAGTTAAATTCTGTTTGAAACATTTCATCAAAGAAGGCTGAGGGAACACCCTTAGATACATAATTTGCAAGAAACTGAAATGCAGTTGAAAATTTTTCTAGTACATGAAATGGACTAAAGAAAGTAAAATAGATGTAGAGAAAGATATATGTCTGTTTTAATATTTTTATGTTAGGTTAGATAAAAGAGGCCCCCATTGTCAAGAAAACAAAACACTTTAATTGGATTGAAAATAACATTATTCCACAAACCGTTCACAGAGTTAAAAAAGGTAATTGGGACAGCATCTGTGCAAAAGAAATTTGTAACAATATAATTCTGTAAGGATCAAATAATGACAATTTCTTTTCTTCTACTTCTAACTGTCTAAACAATTTAATAATTGTATCAAAATATGTGCATACCCTACAATGAACACATACATCTGTACTGATAGTTTCCCTATAAAATGCGTCCAAAAACATGGAGTCTGAAGCATTCTATTCAAATTTTACATCGAATTATGAAAAGCAACAAATTATGTAGAGCTTACAGCACTTTTAGATTATCCCCTTACATCACACTAAGTCCCGTTATATGCAGTAAGTATACTTATAGAATATTAAAGCCCTACCCGACAAAGCCTTTTCTGGTAGAAGTTTCACCGTAGCTCCATTGTAATATGATTATCATTATCATCATCATTGTTATACATATTTATTGTTTTCAAAATTGTTATCATTACACAGACAATGAACTCTTACTAACAGTCAATGAAGGAGGGCAAACTGAAATTTGTATAACTAAAGGACATAAATATACACAAGAGCTGCAATGGTATACTTGAAAATTTTCATACCATGTTTGCATTCTCTATTTCTATTTGAATTCTCTCTAACCTTTGCTTTTATTTTCAAATGCTTCTTTTAAAACTTTAAAATCTTGAAACATTATACTGATAAACTAAGCATATTTGTGAAGCTTGTCTCTAGATAAGCATTGTGAATGAAGCAGAAATGATAGTTAACCAATGTATAGAAGCAGATAAAGTATTACTTAAATTATGCCAAGCAGCTTATACAACCAAAATGGTGCCAGAAGATTGAAAAATGAGCACAATAATCCCTCTTCATAAAAGTGGATCCACAATGCAATGGGAAAACTATAGAGGAATATCTGTACTGAGTGTACCAGGAAAAATGAGGCCTTTAAAAGTAGGAATGTGGAAATTAAAACCAGTTCAGCTAATAATGTTAGTATTCGCAAATGACTTAATTGGTTTGTTTTGTTATCCAAACCCCCATGGAGTGTCATGGCCAGCTCCATGTCCAGCATTGCTGAACACAGAACTCTAGATCAGGTAGATACAGCAAGCAGATGATCAGCCCACTGAGCTTCGAACCTTGAATGACACAAAAAACATCACCAGTGTTGACCAAACTTTTGGCCATAACAATATTTACTGTTACCTTGGTAGTAAATCCCTCAGCTGTTATAGCACTGAGCAGATTTTGCCTCATAAGGCGTTATGATATTTTGAACTCAACAAGATCTACAGCACTATTAGAATAAAAGAAAACAGGTCTGAAAATATATAAATAAATGCTTTGTATTATTATTATTATTATTATTATTATTATTATTATTATTATTATTACTATTATTATTATTATTATATTCAAAGAAAACGAAGATTATGCTAATCAGTAGAGAACTAAATAAACATGAAATCAAACAAGAAGGAGAGGTACTGGAACAGGTTGATAGCTATAAATACCTAGGAGTAATGATCAAGTCAAATGGTAGTCTGAAAGAAGAAATAAATCAGAGAATTAGCAAAGCAACAAAAGTGTACAGCCCACTTTGAAATTCTTTTATTGGTAAAATAGAGCTAACAACCAAAACAAAAATGTCAATATTAGTATTAGATATACTAGGATTAGGTTAGGGAAGAAGTATAAACTGAAAGTCTTGAATTGAAAATAGATAAAAAATCAATTAAGATGGTTTGGACACTTAAACAGAATGAAAGATAACAGAATTCCCAAACAAATACTATCTAGAATGTAAACAACAAGAAAAACTACCTAGAGGTAGACCAAAGAAAATGTGGCAGGATGCAGTTTCAGAAATTTTTTTTTAAAATAGAGGATCTAGGCTTGTTGTAGAGGCAAAGAGGATGAATAGGGATCAATTGGTAAAGTTTGTGTATCACGCATAGATAGACCTTACACTGAAAGGTACTAAGGTTATTGATAAAGAAAGAAAGAAGAAAGAATAGTCACAGCTAGCTCTGTTGTATTGAATACAACAACAGTGACCGGCAGAAGTCTGACATTGTTATTTTCATCTCATAATTCTGTGCTTACACAGTGTGTTGATCCCCTGCTTGTCTAGAATCTTTGGACACATTATAGCACTTGTCGCTTTGTAAAGCCACATGTGATGGTTGAGAGGCCTGCATTCAAATGTGTGTGGCATGTATGGCATTTAGGGTGTAACATAGGGCTGGCCCCAACCTGCAAACAAACAAACAATTCTGGACTTGATTTATGACCACTTTCAGATTTCTCGTGTCATCCCTTTACATTCAAAATTATTTTATATTTTTAGATTGTATGCCGATATTGTTTATGGTCAACAACTAAGAACCAATTCTTCTTATTTCTTTTATTTTCTCTCATTTTTCAATTCTTGTTAACTTTTAAATTCTTTTCTCACAAAAGGGGAAAAAAGGAAAGGAAGGGGAAAAAAGGGGAAAATCACAAACGAAAATAAAAGACACCACTGAAGACTCAGGTCAAGACTCTCAACCAGAAAAAACTTTATTAGAATTAATGCTATGTGAAGCTGCTACTACTAACCTGTATTATACAGCACATGATGCACCTCACGTTTTAGAATTGCGTGGTTTTGAATGGCCTAATGCACCAAAGAAAAAGAAGAAAAAATGATCATATAACCCAGTAACAAGAGGGAGATCGTAAAAATATAAGTATAATGAAACATCACTTTTTTTTTTTTAATAGATGTCTCAATTAAGTTTGGCATCCAGTATAAATTTATTGGTCCTTGTCCAATAAGCAACTGTGTGTACTGTAAGGAAAAAGAGGAGAATAAAGATTCATTTCAATCATTTCAATCATGTTTTCCCTTAAATTCTGTTTCTTTAAAAGCCTGTTGATGTTTTTGTGAGCCATTTTTACTGTATTCACTTCATATTTTTCTCTTACATTTATTCTTAATTTATTTAAACCTTCAAAGAGATAATGTGATTATCATAAGTGTTTATTCTGATTATCTGTTTTTTTCTTTGAGATTACAAATTGTTTAGAAATTTGAAACTTTGATCTCTTTGATAATTCATTGGCGGTTCCGTATTTGATAATAAAGCAGTCTTGTTCTTTTACACTTATTTTTTAAATCTGTTTTATTTTATTTTATTTTTTTATAAGAACAAATAACTTCACTTAGTTTGATAGTTTCATGCTGCCAGCTATACTGAACTATTTTCAGCTCTGGAGGATGAAAAACAATTGTCATGCTTCAACTGCTTCGTTTTTATACGAACATTATTTATATTTTTAATACTAAATGGTGACAAAAATAATGATTTCATTTTCTTTTTTTCTTTTTAATTTGAAACTCAAATTGGTGAAAAACAGTTTAGGTTTCTTATAGTCTTTGATTACCTTTATTTGCATGCTTATGTTACTATCTCTCTTTTCAGGCCGGAAAAAAGTCGGCAAAAAAGTCAGGGAAAAAGTCTGGTAAAAAGTCAGGCAAAAAGTCTGCAGGTTCAAAGAGATCAAAAAAGTCAGCAAAGAGCTCTTTAGGCTCTGCCAAATCCCAAGCACCCCCTCCAGACATGCTGAGTCCAGCAGCCATGGAGAACCTTTATTTCATTGCCCATGATGCTCCAGATGCTTTGGCGAAGCGTGGATTTGATTGGCCGGACGCAACCAAAGGGAAGAAGAAGAAAGGGGGCAAAAAGAAGGGAAAGAAAAAGAAGTGAAATAATTTAGTGTTCAGAATTTCTTTTTTCTTATTTATTCATTTCAGAAACCAATCCATCTTTTTATTTTATTTTATCATGTTAATGTTAGATTTTTTTCATGTTATGAAATAGAGTAGGCTATTGACAATTTTATGGAATGTTATTACGGTAGCAATAAACATTGGATGGGCAGATACTTTTGAAAGGCTATCACTATCCTATTGATTTTGACCTGTGATATTGCTTGAGATTTATAACAAACCCAAAGCCCTTCTGTTTGTTCAAACTAAAATAGCCAATAAATTACTTTTGTTTACATTTGGGAAACAATGAAAACTTGCTCAATAAACTTAATTCATCGCTTGGTAGTTGTATTATAAATTCTATTTTTGATCATTGGTTTTGTTTTCATATTTATGTTTTGTAGCTGCAAATTATTGTACTGTAATAAATGGTCTTAGAGTCTTATTATGTTGATTTTGCTTCCATTCATTGCAGCCATTTTGCGTGAAAGTCAGTGGGAAAGAATGATGTGGAAAGAAAGTGATATTTTCATTGTTGTGCAATTGTTTGCAAAGCCTTAAATATTTTCATTTTGCTCTGCTGTTTAGTCAGTCAAACATTACTCTTAAAGAAAGTGTCAAAGTCCTTTCACTTGTCCAAGGTGAAAGATCTTTTCAATTACCAATTTTTAAAAACTTACTTAATGGTGTACTAATGGACACTTCAAAACTCTCACAATGCATTTATCCAAAATCATCTAAATTGACTGCTGATAAAATTTTGATTTCAATCTTGTCAAAAACCTTGACGTCTAGTCTTTCATTCAGTCTTTGTTCATTTTTTATCAGGGATCATAATCCCATGTCCTTCCTCTTTAAAAGTCTTCTCTTCTTTTTCTATCAGGGGTCTGTTAAGGTTGAAACACCTCAATCTGCGTTTCAAAAGTTGTGCGCGGTCATTTCTGCATCCTGAAAAAGAAATTATACTTTTATAATTGACTGTTCATTGGAATGTAGTCAGAGCTTATTGTGACTATATAATTTCTTGAATCCGTTTATCATAAATCAGTTTAATGTATTCGGATACTTTGCTTTTTCAAAGTACTTTCTGCAGATTTCTTGTAAAACACATTTTCAAGAATATATGGCAGTCCATCATAGTACTAATGTGCTCATTTTTCCCTTTGTCTTAGCCACTTTTGTTGATTTAGATATAATATGTGACCATTTCTGACAAAGTGAAACATAAGTCGGAGAATTGGCTGTAGAGGTAGCAACGAAAAACCACTGTAGGGTCATTATTTAGTGGATCATACATAAGTGTTGTTGGATATTATTCTCATTCCACGAGTTTTGAACAAACTTGGATTGATGATGCAAGTGGAATAAGAAATACGATATCCAATGATACAAGTGTTGTATCCATGTTTGTACTATGGTACAGGGATTTAAACTACAACATATAGCTATTTCAGCAGCAGACTTAAGACAGCATTCTATTTACCATGATTCACTTCATAACTGCATCACTTCCAAAACTCTGCAAAGGAAAAATGAACTTTTATTTCGTGAAATTAAATGAAAATGAAGATCACTTCATTTAATTGTAACAGAAAGTTGTTGATTTTGAATTGTGACATTAAATAGCAACAATGATTGAACTAAAAAAAGAAGGGTCACTGTGCCTACCAGCCTCACTTTGCAATATCTCAGCAGCCATTCAACCTATGGGGATAAATTTAGTACTGTATATAAAGAGAATTGCTGCCCTCAATAACACTACCAATAGGTGACTCTAAATGTATAAGTTCCGACTTATGTTGCACTTTATCAGAACTTATTACATATGATGTTTATTGTGATATAATATTCCAACTAGAAAAAGTGCCAAATATTTTTATTCAATATTCTTTTTCCTCATGTCCTTATATATTATGACTCTGGACAATTGTTTTGTTGTTCTGCATTCCGGTCCCTCTCCAGAAGTTGTTATTGTCTATATGGAGGAATGAAAATTTTTTATATATCTACTTCCAAACTTACCAAAACCTTCATTACAGAAACATACACCATGGTTGAGAAGGAATGTTTTTAATGGCTGGCTCATTTTAGTTACATAGGAATGAATGAGAAGGTTCCACTACATCACAACAGAATTAATCATACTAAGACCTTATATCAATAATGTCAATATAATTATTGGTCCTAAAGACTTTGATTAAATCTATGAAACCTGTGTAAAGTAACGTTATTAATGTTGTTAATACCTAGAGTAAAAACATATGAAAGCATACCTTACATTGAAAGTGATATTTTCTTATTGAGATTTTAAAAGATGTTTCATTTCAAACACATTGAGCATCATCATCTCATTGCAAAATGATACGAAATGATGTGTTCAATGAATGATGCATGCCTTCAGTGTCTTTGACCTTTTCATAAATGATGACTTATGTAATTATATCAATGTGGGACAAGAGGTTTATGTGTACAAATTGGTAATGTAGTGGAAAGTGGTGATGACTCAAGTAAGCAAACTAGAAATACGCATTTCATATCAATGCTGTTCATTTTGTAATTCATTGAATGACTTTAATTGTGATTATTGAATTTTCTTATGTTTCCATTTTGTTAATAGTTAACGGCAATGTCTACTATCGTAGTTAAGAGCAACACTAAACATTGGGAAACAATTATACACTTACTGTTTTTTATGTTCCTGGATTGAATTTTATATGTATTTATAATTTCCAGTAAGGTTTACTCAATACTGTATTTTTCTTGTAATCAACCTCCTAGTTCTTAGATTGGTCTAACAGTTTATAAACGATCACTCCAGACAGGGAGAGGTGAAAATCAGATGTGACTCAAGCAAATTTGCCTTTTCTGAGTTAACAAACATTTCTTGAGTTGTGCAGCATAACCTTTTTGTGTGCTCTTATTAACTTTTGTTGTTTTTTTGCATCATGTACACAATGTAATGTAAGGAATGAAACCTATTGATAAATTAGGTGAATTAGAAACTGTACAAATTTTGTAATTATACCCATGTAATATGCAGCTTTTTTCAAGATGAACATGTCATAAAACAATACCAAAAGTCATAGCTTTTTATAGAGTATATTTTTATATTTTTGTAGACTACACCTGTAAAAAGTGCCTCCTAGCTTTTATATATTACCACAGATAAAGTAATGTATTTGATTTTCTGTGTGATAGACATATTTGTATTAATAAAGAAAAATAAAAGAGGTTTTTGAGGTTTTCTTGTCCCATATTGTTCTCATCTTTACTACTTTTACTATGACTCCATGCAGCGATGTCAAAATGCTAGTGCTGCTAACATTACATGCAGCTCGCACTCTATACTCCTCATGGAGTTGAGAAGGACACAGGAGTGTTATGGCCTGCCTGGAGTGAACGATACATTGTAAAGCACATAGAGCAAGATGAACTTCATGGATATGCACTTTTTTATTATTTTTTTTATCAGCTATTACATTAAATGTAGTTTATTATAGTAGTAATCCTCCATTAAAATTTGTAGAATACATTCAAAACTCAAGCAAACATGTACACATCTCTAAGATATATAACTAACTGATACTGATAACAAACAAACCAAATAAAAATAAAAATGTTTTGTTTCATGTAAATTGTAAAACATCGAAAAGTCTCAGAAATGATCCCCAAACTCATTGACAATACAAACAACAAATACCCATCGACTCCATTCATTCCTTTCAGTTCATTCACACATTAATAAAATACAACAATCTTGTTTCCTTGTAAACATGCTGCTTAAATTTTTCCTGGAAAGGTTCCTGCTTCCCGCTGCTCGTCCCATTGTTCTGCCCAAAAGCCTGGACACAAATGAGTGTAGACTTTCTTGAAGTATTCACAAGGTGCATAATCTTCTCCTTTGATTTTTTTTACAGCGGAAAAAGTCTACATAATTCTTGTTTGGTTCTGGTTGGGGAATCTAGCATCAAATGGAGGTCTCCATACTTTCTCCTTAGCTTCAGCATGGGCGGTATTGCCAGGAGCAGCAGACATCTTTTCGTTTTCTTGACCTTGCACCGAATCCCTGGATTCATGGATATGTACTATATAGATGCTATGCTTTACTTTACCTCAATTTCAGGTTTATTTATAATAAATAGATTTCCTCATAATTTCTTTTTCTTTATAAAATATCAGAAATTGTAACTTTCTGTCCATATCTACACTAGCCCATTTCATAGTCTCATTCCTATTGGTTGAGATGTCAATATCATTTAAAGTTTTGTTCCTATTGGTAGACACTTCAATATCATTTTGTAGTCTTGTTCCTATTGGTTGACACTTCAATATCGTTTTGTAATCTTGTTCCTATTGGTTGACACTTCAATATCATTTTGTAGTCTTGTTCCTATTGGTGGACACTTCAATATCATTCTATAACTATAAGGATTCTGTTTTCATATTCCATCCCTATATCACCTACTCTTAACTCTTTTATTTTTATTATTTGCTTCAAACTTTTTTATTTAGATTTTTTCATAATCTGATTGGGTTTTTTTTCATGTAATATCTTCTTTCTTCTAGTTATATCTACTGTTCTAAAAAAACATGTATGTTGCCCGTAACTACTTTTTTTACTACTACTATCAAGTATTTGGGGGTACATCTTCCTGTCAAACAATTGCAAAAGTGAATAAGAATGGAACACAATGGTGGCCTGTGATGTAATGAACACCTTTGATAACCGGTACTGATACCAATGTATTAACTGAAAATTATTCTTCCTTTACTGTATAGCTACTGATGGCTTGCTGCAGCCTCTGTCACTGCCTTTATCAGTGCTGCTATAGTGCTCCTGTTACTACTGCTACCACCATCACTACTACTACTACCAACGATTGTCAATAATAAGATACACGAGTCAAGCATTTTTACCGAGGTCGGCAAGAGAGTGATGTTTCCTTTGTGTGCTATTGTTTGATTCAAAATACTTTGCTATTGGCTTCTGTCGAAATTGGAAATTTGCAAAACTGTCGTGAGTAGAACTCAAGCACCTTTTTTAGTGAAAAAAAAACATCAATCCAAGGGGACAACTCTTATTTTGTACGCGTAGTAAAATCCGTTCAGTTGTTTTTCTTATGTATTTATCATTGGGGGGTCCCAGTGACACAGAGGTGCGGTTCTCACCTCTGAATCGAAGGTACCGGGTTTGATTCTTGGCAGCGACACTGTCAGGTATTTTTCTCCTTGAAACTTGGCGAAAACCTATATGCCACTGCCCTGATCCTATTCAGGTAGGTGAGATCAAAGATCCTCTAGTCCTATCGGAGACGGACGATACACTTGGAGGTCCCGTGTGCACGTTGCGCACGTTAGAGAACCCTTGGCAATTGAAAATCGATAAGAGTAGGCCACTGTTCGAGCAAAATTAATTCCTACCACAAAGGTCACAGTGAGTTGACCACCTGCTTGGCTTAATATCTTGATCCACAGAAATCCAGCCGCATAGTGCTGGTCCCTCGCTGTAATGGTAAAAGGGAACTGGATAAGAAAGAAAGAATTTATCATCTTTGCTACTACTACTAATACAACTACTACTTCTGCTGCTGCTGCTATTATTACTGTTGCAGCTGCTGCTACTACTAATACAAATACTTTTGGACTTACTACTGGTAATGCTTGAGTAATGATGATGATGGTGATGCGAGTGAATAATATGATGATATGGATAATGATTACTACAATATATTTCAACTTCCAACAACTTGACCACTGACACTGAATTAATAAGGAAGAAAAGATATTGATGATAATGATAAGATAGTATGATCTTTCTTTCTTATTATCCAGTGTCCTGTTACCATTACAGTGCAGGGCGCGCTCTATGAGGCGGATTTACTCTGAATCAAGATATGTGATCAGCCCACTATGACTTTTTGTGGTAGGAATTGATTTTGCCCGCGCAGTGGCCTTTCGATCTACTCTTCTCGATTTGTAACTACCAATGGTTCTTTAACGTGCACAGATGCACTCAGGACATCCGAATTTGACGTCCGTTTCCGATAGGACTAGGTTCTTTGATCCCACCTACCTTCATAGGATCAAGGGAGTGGCAAATAGGTTTATACCGAGTTTTGTTTAGAAAAAAACAACTGTCGCTGCTGGGATTCGAACCCGGTACCTTTCGATTCAAAGGCCAGAACCATACCTCTCAGTCACTGAGACCCCCAAGATAGGATGATGATGATAATAATAATGTGGTGCTCAAATGAAGTTCAATTTACTGTTAACCCGCGGTGTGAAGCAACCTAGACGGATAATGAAACGGGTCTTTGCGGACTTTCTCTCTGGCACTTTTGTTTTGTTATCCATATAGCATATTACCTCCAATGAGTGATGCAGCCATCTCCATGTCTAGCATTGCTGAACACAGTGCTTGAAAAGGGGTCCCAGTGGCGCAGAGGTTCGGTTCTCGCCTCTGAAGCGAAAGGTACCGGGTTCGATTCCCGGCAGCGACACT
>JARBEQ010240344.1:3730-21363 GCA_030265355.1 Tritonia tetraquetra
TTATTAAAATTTTACCCCCCCCCCCCCCCCCCCAACCCCCTGTGAAATTTGCAGGGGTGTCATGGCATTAGAATCTAGAGATTAAAAAAAAAAAAATGGTAACTCTCTTCTTCATAGTTATCTAAAAATAAAAATCCACAAATACTTTTAAAAAAATCTAAACACAGCAAAAAAAAGTGACACTTTTCTCTTTAATATATGTTTGTTGAATGCTTCAACTCCATTAACACTGTATTGTAAACTTAGATGAGAGGTGGCCGAGTGGTTGAGGCATCAGACTTCTGTGGCAGAGTTTTGCATCCCACCCATGGTGACTCCTTGATTTCTTGGGCAAGAAATTTTATTTCAATCGACTATCTCGGGCCAAAAGTAGAATGGGTGGGTGATAACAATTATGTATCTAGTTGAAGTCTGTTATCAATCTGCCAATGGGAGGAAGAAGCAACTAAGACTTCAGGAATCTTCACAGCAGTCTGTTCTCCCAAGATTCAAACGTAGGACCTCAGCAGACAAGACTGACGAACAAATAATTTCAACTTAAAATTGTTTACAATCCCTAAGCTCATAATCCAGATAAACGAATATGTTATAGAGAGAGAGAGAGAGACATTACATGACACATTGTGATTTTCATGGATTGATACAAATACAGCAGTATACTTAACAAACATTCAGAGCAAAGCCACTGCCCTATACAAAGCCTGCCACACAAAACACACAAAGAGGGATAGCAGTATACCATGTGCACATAAGTATGAACAAACTGTCTGACTGAGACAAATATTGAAATCTATTAAAAAAATTAAACAGTCGTCTATTTTCTTCAATTGTTTCATATAACACACTATTCTGTTGTCAACAGAACTCCCCTGGGGAGTCCTGAATGTCGAAGTCTGGAATGTGTTCAATTATAAAACATCACATACATTCTTCAATCACATAGCAAACAAAACCTCAGGACGTCAGTCTGTCCATAGCACAAGCACTTTACTCTGTGCCTACACATCGAGTGTCCATTGCACCCAGTCCGCAGAGGTTGGAAGCCTTGTGGTGAATAGTAAAGTTCTAAATTTTGAAGTTTAACGCCCTTTTTAACACATAAAGGTCGTATCAAAGGCTGTTCAACAGAACTTGAGAAGATTTCATGTGAATCTCCTCGGCAGAGCCTTGAAAACCCTGAAAGGTCCAGAGAAAAAAATTCCGCACCAGGTGGGACTTGAACCCCGGTCCTCCGCATCCAAAGTCTAGTGGCTTGACCACTGAGCTAGGGACGCCCCCTGATGAATAGTAGTCATTCGATGCAAGTGCATGCGCTTGTGTAGGTTGTGGACAGACGCCCTTAATCTTCGTCCTCAACTGTTTTCCAATGGTACATTGTTTTACATACAGTTTATGTCCATATAAGCTGCGGACAGACTGTTATGGTACACAGTTATACATATATAGGGAAAGGTCCCCAAAATAGCGTACAAAAGACCATAATCCTCTATTAGAAAAAGACAAAATGCAATAAGATCTTAAGAGAGTATATCATCTTCAGTAAACAATACATTTTTTCCTCATGTTCTGGAGAATACAGACTCTCGATAGCTAAAATCAGAAGTATATGATAAATCAAATTGCTTTTAATTCTCAAATGAGATCAAATATCAACTTCCAGAATATGTTTCAAATTATCATCATTAACATCTAGAGCACCGTTTAACGTTATCTAGGTTTCAGTGTACACATATATCGTTAGAAACAACAGTTCAAGTCAAGTTTTGATTCCTTCCCATGCTAAAGTATGGAAAACACAAACAGACACAACTTACTCTGTACAACATTCTTTACATGATAAGCAGTAAGTAAAAATCTTTTGACAGAATTGATGGAATATATTAACAGATGAACTGACTATGTTCACATTGTTTAAATTAATATAACATGATATTTACAAAGGAATACAGACACATCAGATTCGCACGTATACAGATGTGATTTGTTTCCTTTATCACAACACTTGGAAATCTAAACAGAATTGTCTAAAAGCATTTATGCATAACCATTCAAATTTTGGCTGATTATCATCATCTAGTCACAAATTGATAATAGTCATGAATGAAGTGCTTCAGGGGGAGATAAGTGGAAAGGAGATTGTTTATTTTCTTTCTTATCCAGTTCCCTGTTACCACTATGAGGCAGATTTACTCTGGATCAAGATATTAGGCCAAGCAGGTGATCAGCCCACTGACTTTTTTGTGGTAGGAATTAATTTTGCTTGGTTCTTGATCCTCACCTACCTTCATAGGATCAGGGGAGTGGCAAATAACTGTCGCCACTGGGATTCGAACCCAGTACCTTTCGCTTCAAAGGCTAGAACTATACCTCCTGAGTCACTGGGACCCCCTATTTTTGATGTTTTTTGAATAAAAACTCTTTTAACATTTAATATTAAAAAAAACAGTTGAAAGTGTTTATTAATCCAACTTCAATATGCTTATCAATGGGATGAATACCAACATAATTGACTATGACAATATAACAGCAACCCAACAATAAAAGAAGCTATAGTTGATCCAGGAATGTAGAGCCGTACTCGCATGCCAGACTGAACATCTCAATAAAAGCCTGTTCAATATACTAAATACCAAGTAATTCAAATTCTAAGCAAAACGTTTCCTTTTGTATTCCAGCCTGGTTTGAACAATTCCTCTTTGGCATGACTGTCTGCCCCATATGCCAAAGTCTTGGGTATATATATATATATATATATCTACTGTATGGATGAAAGTTCAGTAGTGAAATTAAACCAGCAAGATATGGGTAGCCAACCAAACAACCTGCAAGACCCAACGGTTCCATCTAGATGTCTATCAGTTCTTGTAAACACCAGCACTAATTTAGCCAGCGGGATTTAGAATTACTAGGTGCCGACAAACTTTTACCCATGATCTGAGGGTAAATGGGAGCAATGGTATAAAAAAACTTGGTTGGAGAGACATCAAATTGAATCCAAACTTTATGAGGCTTTGTTCGTGCACATGCCAGGAACAGTATTCAAGTGTTTGAGAGGGGGCCGAGTATCTTCTTCTCTGATTGGTGCAGGGGCCATGTTTAGAACTGATCTGTAAATGACAAATACGAACAGCTAATTTAAAATCTCAGCTTATCAGAATATTAGGGGGAAAAATCCCAACAAAAATAAAAATGATTTGAAAGATTTAAGGAATGTAGGTTCAATTAACATGCCAGGATGAACTTGTAAAAGAAAAAACGATAAAATACAAATAGCAGACAGTAGTTGCCTTCCATTCACTCCACCATATGCCCTTACATTTCACCCCCGAGATGAATCATTCTTGAGCCATGTTGATAATATTAGAGTTAAGTACATCTTTGCAATTCGTTATTTAACAAAAAAAAACCCCCAAAAATCATAAGTGCAAATTACGCTTGTTAGGGATAATACGGTATATTTTTTTGGAGACATAACAAATGTAACACAAAATATTAACACAATTGTCTACACTACTAACCTGTTGTGTTTCAAATGAGACTTGACCAAGTGTCCAGCAGCCAATGCCGACATTAGGGACAGCTCCCCAGCCAACACAGAGCCACAGACAACTTTGGCCAGGCCACGAGCATTTTCCCCAGGACACTCCTGATTGGAACCGTTCAATCCTAGCATCTGCAAAGGTAGAGAGACAATTTGTTTTTAGAAAAGATTGCAACAGTGAATCATTTCAAACCACAAGATGAGAATCACATGTCCATGCTTTGAGTGATCAAAACGAAACCTTATTTTATAATTAAAACACACTGGGTGTCTAGGATACAGAAGAAAATCATTACATAAATTAATGGTATGTCTGTGTCTCTACAAGGACTTTCCATGAGGTTGAACTTTTTCAATTGCAATTTAGAAAGGTAAAAAAAATCAAACTACAGAAGCTTCTAAAGACAGTTGGGATACTATTTCAAAATATAATGTTTTAAATTTGAATGGTGTATTCTCATTACATCATCAACAGATCAAAACATACAAAATAAAATGTTAGGAGAATAGCTTCATTAGATTTTTACACCTTATTCTATTCCCTGATGCTGGACTGAAAGGCACACAACCTAAGACCAAAGTCTTGAGAATCAATTTATGAATGTTGGAGACATTAACAAAAACAAATACAAAAGAAAAAAACGCCCAAAAAACCCAAAACAAAACCCAACTCAAAACAAAAAGAAAACTGTTCACCTTTAGACAAGAGGCTTGCGGTGGCAAGACTGTCCCACCACCTACAGTTCCAACTTCAATCGAAGGCATCGTACATGTGATGTGTAAATCGTCACCCAGAGGACCACAGGCCTCCATCATGACCAAACAGTTGGAGCTGGAAATGTTTTGCGCGGGATCCTGAAACAAGTCAGCATTCATGAAAATACATTTTCTTAACATCAGAAAGTAATCATTTGCCGATTTGTTTCTATGTCTTAATATTTTTGATTTTCTAATTTGAAATATCTTTATGGGAGTTTTACAAAATTGAAATGGTCAAGTCTTCTGTATCATGCAGCATAAACTGGGGTCAGTCCCTGGACTTTTCATACCTTCAGTAAAACTTATCACGTCTTATACAGACAAAAGAAAGGCAATCCCATACCTGTCCAGCAGCAATGTAAATAGCAGTGACAATGTTAGAGGCGTGTGCATTGAACCCTCCGATGCTACCAGCCATGGCTGAGCCGACCAAGTTCTTGCTTATGTTCAGCTCAATCAAAGCAGGAACTGTGGTTTTTAATGTGTTTTTGACAATTGGGGCCTTGATAATTGCTTCAGCGACAACAGATTTTCCACGACCTTCAATCCTGAGTAAAGAAGAATATATAATTTCCATCAATAAAAGAAAGGTAAAAAATAGAAAGAAATAAACCAAACAAAATATCAATACATTCCTAAAACTCATCCAAGCTGCTTGGTATCAAATCAATAAATAAAGAGAAAGACGTTATAATCTTTTACAAACACAAGTAAAAAAAACCAAACCCCACACCCCCCCAAAAAAACCAAACCCCAACAAAAAAAACAAAAAAATAAACCCCATAAACTAAACCAAATAAGAAATCAATTTTGTTGAAAGCATACATGTTATACAAAAAAAACCCAAATGCCTAAAAACTTACCAATTGATTGCGGCTGGCTTTTTATCGGTGCAGTAATTTCCACTCAAACTAATAATTTCCATGTCAGGAAAGTGCTCATGCAGAGTCCCAAGGGCTTTTTCAGATCCCTGATATAGAGATAAAAGAGATGTTCTTTAAAAAATCATTCATGAACTATTTCATTCTAATTGCATTGTATCATATAACAAATTAGAATTCACATCAAAACAAAGAGCTATCAAATATATGTACATCTCATCTAATGACATTGTTAAGTTTTTAGTGTGACTAGTATGTCGTTCAAAGATCTAATATTATTAGATTGATAATCTTCTCAATAGTGAAAGATTAAAATGGCTTGGAAGTGAATCCCTAAAGAGAGCCTTGAAAACTGAAAGGTCCATAGAAAAACCCCTCCACAAGCAGAATCTTGCTGTGTCACAATTAGTTTTTTCCTTATAGCTCAGAGGTTTAGGGGGTGTCCCTGGCTCAGTGGTTAAGTCACTCGACTGCGATAGACCAGCGTCCTATCCAGAAAGTCTGAAATTGTCACTCGTCCGCTTCATGCTACCGAATCCATAGGATCTGAGCTGTAAAAACTCATAAGTCCAAACGAAAAAATCCCTGCATTGCAGGCGAGATTCAAACAGTAACCATTGTTATGGCCAAATCCCTGTGTTGCTCATTGTGCTTTTCAAGTTGAGACAGCTAATCGCTGTTTGCATTCTCGATCTGATGCTAGCCAAAATGTTGGGTCATCACCCCATGACAAAAAACATTCATCAGTTAGGTAGAAATTAGACCCCATTATCTTTATACCCCATTATTTTTCATCAGTCATAATAAATGACTAATCTGTGCTGTACCAAAGACAAAACTGACTTTGTAGCCAAAATGTAAATACGTTACCTTTGATAACATATTCATGCCCATGGCATCCCCAGTGGTAGACACAAAACGTATGTACAAATTACGACCAGCTTGGCCAATATGAAGTTTTTTCAGTCGTGCAAATCTAGGGATGAAAAAAATAAGACCAATCCGTCAAAGACAATGTTATCTTTAAGCGACATAGAAGAATTAAAAAATCACAATATTTATCTAGATCTCCTACAATGTTATGATGGTAAGTTTCTTTGAAGTATAATTTGAAGAAAAAAATTCTATTGGACAAATCAATTCAAACAAACAATATCTATAATCATTCACGGAAATCTTTCTGTAGTATGAGAATGAATTACCTGCTTGTACTATCAAATGTTTCTTTCACGAGTTCAAAATTCTCTGGATTTTCAAGCCACTGCTTCACCTCGCTGTGAATAGAAAATAATAAAAATTGTTAAAGTAACCAGCAGCTCCATTATCTAAACATTGAATTCATACCTTAATATAAAAATGTTAGTTTTATGTCTTTGGTGACTCATTATAAGGTCATATCAGTTTTTAGTCCATCTTCGATAAGATTTGATTCCATAACGAATCCACAGGATCCGAGCATTAAATACTCAAAGAAGGTCCAAACGAAAAAAATCTCCAACATTGCCACCAAGATTCAAACCTCATATTCAACTATATCAAATTCCCCATAATTTAAAAAAAAGATAGATTCAATAAAAAAAAAATTGACAATAAAACATCCAAGTTTCAGGGATCCTTGTATGAAGTGTATATTCTCCATTACCTGGCCCGGACAGCTTTTTGGAATCGAACCACAGGTCCTCTGGTCATCCCATCATTGGTAACACAGCATGATACTCCTCCACTTTGCTATTGGAAATACAGAAGAAAAATAAACACCGGGTTGAAAAATATGATCGTATCATTGTAGTTATTTTGACTTAAATCGACCCTGCATACACATCTTTTCTAATCCTGAAATATTTTACCACAAAATCATTTTAAAATACGTAGACTCTACTCGAAGTATGAAAAAAGATAATTACAACTATACAACTGCCTAGTGATTAACTTAATAAAATCATTAACAGATAGTTATTCTTTGGCCCAAATGAGGAGTCGATCTTAGAGACGGATCACATAAATTCAACCTCTTTAAAACCATTCTCTTAAACTTCCAATTAATTCTTTGACACTATGATGTAATTTCATGGGTAGCTAGCAAACAGCACACAAAAAAGCTTGAAACTCAACCTGACCACAATCAAGAAGCCTAAATGGTCAAAAATGTAATTTAACTCAAAACAACCCATGTAAATTAAAGCTCAGTTTTAAACAGAGAGGTTCTATAAAGAAAAAGCTGCAGATGAAAAATCGCGAACCACACACCTGGTACCCATGTAATCTAAAAACAAAAATTTCTCACCTCAATAGCCCTGCAACCCCTATTAGTACTAGCAACTAGACAACCTTCTGTGGTTGCCATGGGAACATGGTAGCGAACCCCATTCATCAGAAGTGGCCCTGCCACTCCTACGGGTATAGGCATGTAGCCAATCACATTCTCACAGCATGACCCCTCAACCTGAACAATGAAGACAAATAATTTAAAAAATGAAGGTCAATACAGGATACTTTGTTACATGAGACAAATTCGTTACTACCACAACAATGATAAATGAGAGTCATCAAATTGAAAAGCAAGGTATGGCAAAAAAAAAGAATGATCTAAATGAAAAGAAAAATCTCGCACAAAAATGACATAGACCCACAGAGAAAGGGCATGAAACAAAAAAAAGAGATTAAAGAGATGAATCAATTTTGACTGCCCAGAGTAGTAGAACCTCCCAGTTTATATCAATAGCTGAGGGGGTACCCACAATGGTCACAGTAATTTGTTTATTGGCCTGTCTTTGATTAATACTGCTCAGTGTATTGTTCATGGTGCTAGTAAGGAGTTGTGGACACAGTGGGCTGATCACCTGCTTGTCTGAGATTATTTGATCCATAGAATTTCCATCTCTGTGTTCAGCCACGTTTGGTGGTTGGGGTGCCGGCATATATGGCGGGTATCTTGTGTGCCTTTCATGGCTGAATATAGGGCTGGCCCTAACACTGCTCAGCGGTATTAACAGGGTTCGATCAAACAAAGTAAACCTTACACCGAAAGGTATTAAAAAGGTTATTGATAAAGAAATAAAGAATAATTTAGAAGATTGTGTTCAAGGAGAAATACATAACCTAAAACTAGTTCAGGTAGGAATATGACAACCTTAACCCTACACCACCTCCACAGTGACAAACAAAATCATGTAAGCACAGGTAAATCAAATACTAATAAAACGCTTACAAAGCACTCTTCATCCTAATGTCAGCCTAATATGCAAATGACCGTATAAAAAACAATAGCCCAACAGTGTCAAATATCATGGACACACGCATTAAAAGATCAACTTACATATTTATAGTCATAATGCATGAATGGTAGACTTCCCAAAGCAGCTTGGGTTGTGAGCTGACCACTGAGTATTTGTCTCCTGAAATGTGATACATGTAAATGAAGTTGAAAAACATAATATTACTCCAGTAGGAGGATGGGTTCACAAGACTAGCTTTACGTCATCAATGACGTAACAGAAAAAATAAGAACTACGTATCAGAAATCAATCCGTGAATCCTGCCCACATGGCAAAACGTTTTGTTATCCAAACCACATTATACCCCCAAGGAGTGTTTTGGCCAGCTCCATGTCCAGCATTGCTGAACGCAGAGCTGGAAAAACTCTGGATCAGGTAGATAAGGCAAGCAGGTGATCAGCCCACTGTACCACATGGCAAAACAATTTACAAAAACATGGATCTGGTTGACATAATATGAAACACATAAATAAATGTCTCAGCCTTCAAAAGTCAACAGTGAAACAGTATTGAAATACTGTGATATCAGTACAAACTAATTGTCACTCACACATAAATTTCTTATAGTTTTAGTCTCCGTCCTGTAGCAAGTAGTAAGGCATAGGCTTAAATTCTCTCTGTCCCTTTCCAAATATTTACTAGCTTGAATGGTGTCCCTCTATTTTTGTAACATCAGCATGAGTTTGATTTTAAGTTGTGGGTACAGAATGAGTAGGAAATGGATCTTAAAATTGATATTTATGCTGATTCTAGTTAGCTCTCCATATTTCTTACCCTTGGAGTTAATTAATTAGCAGTGACAGGTTAATTGCCGACACAGTGGGCTGATCACTTGCTTGTCTGGAACTCTCTGATCTAAAGAGTTTCCGGCTCTGTGTTTAGTCATGTTTTGTGGTCAGGGTGTCCGCATTTATGGCAGGTATCTTGTGTGCCTTTGATCAAACCCCATTAATACCACAAAGCAGTGTTGGGGCTAGCCCTTTGTTCAGCCCCCAACACTGCTTTGTGGTATTAATGGGGTTTGATCAAACAAACAAGGGTAATTGTCGTTTATCAGTGCTTAGTGCCAATGGTCGGGGAAGATGTGCCGAGGCTTGGGGAGATAAAAGGAAATATCAAGTTCTAGGGTGGTTTTAGTCGCTGTGAGTAAGTCATATTTTCATTTCTAGTGCCTCTGTGAAAATGCAAACTTGGTCTAGCAGTAAGGGCAACTGAACTTCTCATCTACTGTGTAGCAATTTCCTGAAACCCACTATCCACAAATTAGTAAAACTACAGCAAAGTACCTTATTGCAACACCCCTGATATGATCTCCCAAAATGTTTTCAAGCTTGTATGAAGGGATTTGACGGGAATGTACCAGCTGTATAACTTCCTCATCCGTTAAATTTTCAGGTCCAGCCTGCACAAAGAAAAGAAATCACTATTTGTAATAAACTCCACAACAAATTCAATTCTATATAAAAGTTGTATGCAGTTTAATTAAGTCTGGAGCAAGGGCAGAGCTGAAATTTGGGGAGGGTAATTTTTCCTGAAATCGAACTCCTCCAAATAAAAAAATCCTGCAAGTACATAATCACCCCATTTAATGTCACAAAACTACAATAAAATCAACTTGATGTGTAGCAATATAGGATTTTTTTTTTCAGAGGTCATGTCATTTCTTCAACCTTCAACCCTGAGCTAGGGAACAATTGATATTGTTTTGAAAGAAAAAAAAAATGTCGGTAAACGTTGATAAAAAAAATTTCTTCACAAGAGATTGATTTTTGGAGAGAAGAAAAAGTTTAACAATGAGAGCTTAAATATCACAAATATTTTATGGGTGAGTTTTTTTAACGTCTTAAAATGAAATCATGGTAATAAAAAGAGTTTTCTCTCTCAAACGGTTGATAGTGACTATGTTATGAATAAATATATAACCAAATAAACCCCATAAAAATCTTGAATGACTACACAGGCAACACATTAATCCTTGGACATTCCATCAGAACAATCCCTACAAATACCTCAGATATTATTCATTAGGTAAAAAGATCAACAAAATTGTTGATAGAAGATTTAAAATTCAATAAAATCTACATTATATGGTCTCACAACACAATTACAACACTTACATCAGAATTCATGATTGCGACACACTCCTCCACAGATCTGGGCTCCTCTTCGGACAGCTTAGGTGTATGGGTGAATTCCCCGGGTTTAATGCCATTTGATTCTAGCGCATGGGATGAATTAAACTGTTCTGTCTGTGTCTCAGTGTGACACACATCTTTCTCTTCAGACAAATCTTTGTCTTCTTCAGAACTGCTCGAGTCATCCTGGCCTCCCAGGAAAAAGGATGGCATGAAATCATTTCTCTTCGGATCCAAACATTCTTTCTGTAGGGAGGAGATGGTCCCATTCCCTTTGACTAGACTGGTCCCATTAACACCATTAGTACCATTGGACTTGTACAATTTTTCTGTGAATGGAATATTTTAAAAGCACCTTCATTAACCTCATATTGCAGAGCCATCTAATAAACAAACCAAAGCATGATGTCAGTGTAATTTTCAAAGTCCTCGTGCAGATTTTACAGGAGAAACAATTCTTTTCTTTTTGTTTCACTCCTAATACTCCTGTACTTTAGAACTAGGACTGGTTCAACCTCATGTTGTCAAGCCTACAATGTCAGTCAAAAAGCAAGTTTCAAAGACTTTGCTGGGTGAAAATTGTGCCAAAAATCGTTGTGTCTTTACAATCTCTCCTATAAAATTTGTTCCAGTGGTTTTGCTTGAGAACATTACAATGATGCTATCATGTAATAAACAACCTGACCATCAAAATTTTTAATCCAGGCAATAACGATTTACACAAAGCACAGCCCTAGGCCCAATAAATACACACACAAATGTTTAGGAGATTAAATCTCAACTCATCATCTAATACTGCAATTCTTATTTCATATATAGTCTTTATGTGAATTTAAACAACATCTGAGACAGTGAGATGGAAAAACATATATCCAAAAAGTACTAATTGAGAAAATCCACATTGTCTTCTATTAAAATCTCTAAATACATCATTTACACATCAATTACAGTCAGATCTAGTGAGTTTTTAATAAGATAATTTTGGTACAAGAACAACCTTGAGATGGCGGTAATAACTCAAAATGGCGCTTATCGTTTTTTTCATCTCACCCCCTCATATCATCTTTTGATACCTGCAAAACTTGATGAGTCTAGATCATCTGACTATTAACTAATATGACGTATGGTTGATATAGAGCAGTGTTTCTCTAACTTTATCCCCCCTCGAAGCCCCCCTGTGGATGTCAGAGGTCTCCACAAATCCCCAACTTTTCGATACACAATCTGAGTCTGAATTATACTATAATATGCATAACAGTGCTTCGCAAAAGATCAAGTTCATTGTGTCATATTGTAATGATAACAACAGATAAACAAATGTATTAGTTCCGAAACATCAAGATTGGAAACCAACTTTTGAACCACAATCGTGGTCCGTGCCACCAAGGTTAAGATCAGATTTTATTTCAACAAAAAGAACTGTGGCCATAATCGTACTGTGAAGTTCACCACTTTCATGTTTGAGTATCAAATGTTATTGACCTCTGCACTGCCCATATCAAACTTGAGATGTTTTCTTATGCATATTCAACTAAATATGGAAAGATATAAAAATGGGTTTTGAAAATCTTCAACAGTGTTGAATTGCCTATAAAACAGTTTTACTAGCACCATACATAAAATACATAACAAATTATAAAGAGAGATATCTATTTTGACCATAATGACAATTGTTATTTTGGACCTAAAACATTAATGCTATGGAGATATATCAATGCACATATATATGGCCAAACTTCTTTACAATTAAGCACTTACGTAGTTTTGTTCTGATAGGCATGGTTCCGTTTTCGTAAGTAAGTTTATCAAAATCTGTTGTGGTCTTACAAGTATCCTTGATGGTTTCGGCTTTCAAAAGTTCTTGGATTTGATGTTCAACTTTGTCATCAAAGAGTACATACTTTACAGCAAGCAGAATAGTGAGTAGAAAAGCAGCTCCGTAATCTAAGTTGGCAGTAAGAAATCTGGGGGGGGAAAAAAAGGATATTGTTGGTGGGATCGTTTGTGTGCTTCTATGACCATGAGAGCTAAGTCAGCTGGAGCAAAGCTCCTAATAGGGTTCAATGCTGGACAAGTCAAGTGAGATGAAACCAGACAAAGATTGGCTGAAGGCCTGATAGGAGGCCTTAAGGTGGCAGCCTCACCACCTACCTAGTTATAACATACATTCGCTTTGCATGCCACCTCTCACCATAGTCCTGCTAATCAGCGAAATTTGTTTCCAATTCATGGCATATGGGTTTGTTTGTAACATAATGCATTCTCTATTGTTTGAACCACAATAATAGGGATTGGTAAAACCACAGAGCTTACATTTAAAAAAAAGGGAAATAGAATGCCCTACCAGAAGCACTACACTATTATAATGAAGTAAGCGAGTTTAACGATGTCCATTTTAAAAATCAGAGTCTTTATCGCATTGTTTACTGACCGAACATGATGCTCCCAAACTAAAAAAAGATGCTCAACAAGCATGTGTGAAATAACTTTGACAAAGATAGGCTGGAACTTTGTAAATGTTGCTAGTCCTGCCAAGATTGACCAAGCAACTTTTGACAGGTTCACAAATCCCATTCAACAAAGACCTACCCTTAGGGTGGAGTAAGTCAAATGGAACTTGTGATTCCTATTTTCATTGGCTGACAGTCAAAACTTATTGTCACAAACAGAAGCTTGACCACTCCCAAGATGATTGGCAGTAAAAAGGTGATAGCCCATGGACCAGCCTCCTCCTGACTGCCAACAGAATTTTCCATTGCTCGCACAAGACAAAACATTGTGCCACAACGGGGGGTTCGCTACCAAAGCACAGAAAATTGTGTGTACCATAGGATGGGCATTCATTTTTTACTCGGTTGGGATTCAAAACGTGGACATGCCGATCCAAAGCCATTTATATCTTATGACAATGTTATTGACATATTTAGGAGAGGGGAAAATCATGTAGGGAGGAGGGTTTAAAGAAGAATGTGATTTGAAACTAGAAATAAGACCAAAACGACGGTTGCAAGAATGATTAAACGAGGACATGAAAACAATCAAGATTAGAGGAGGAATAGGCAGATGATGGAAAGGGATGGAAAGCAGGAGCAAGTACTGGCGACCCCACTCCAAAGTATAGGATGGGCCTGATGGAGGAAAAGAAGAAAAAAAGAGGAAAAAGAAGAAGAAGGACTTATGTCAAGGGAACATTAAAAACTTAATAACAAAATGATTCCAATCGATTTAAAACTTAACCCTGATGATGACCTCTTCCGAACATTTCTTTTTCCATTTTTAAGGCACAACTGATGAACAACTAAGCCACTCCATGGATCAATACTATCACAAACTTTAATATGTCACACAACAACAAAATATATCTTTAAAGGAAAAATAAACCTATTCTATGTTGTTTTTTTTACACATCTGCTTAGGGTTCTAATCAAATCTTTTTTGTTTATATTTAGTCCTGACAAGCATAAAAACAAAAACAAAAAAACACTACAAATAAAAAAGTTATCATTCAAATCTTAAAATTGTTATCAACAAGATGTTTTAAACACTTTCTTGCATTAAAAAAATGATACCAATTTTTTTTTTTAATTGAAGGAAAAAAACCTTGCAATCAAAATTTAAAAAAAACCCCCATAAATTTAGTGTCAATACTACTAATACCATAGAAATAAAATAACAAATCCGATAAGCACTTCTACTTACTTGCCGAGATAAAATTGCCACAGAGGAATTTCCGGTTGCACAGGATGGTCACCACTAGAGTAATCCAAAGACCCAGCCTCGGTAAGACTAGCACCAGATGAGATATCTTGAGCTACAAACCTGCTGTGAGCATGGACTAATGCCAACCCAGCGGACTAAACAAGAAAGCAGAGAAGAAGAACAGAGGTTTATGACATGAGGCAACTGCTATAACAGCATAATCTTCCTTTTATACTAAGTGCTTAAGCTAGGTTCACTACATGGAGTAATTTATTATTCATAGAAAAAGTCCATTAGGGACCTAGTTACCGTCATTATACATTCGCAAGGTAAACTTATACCACTCCAACTATGACCATAAATAAAGGAAATCCTGCTATTGCCAATTTGCAATATTCAAATTGCCTCACTTGATATATTCATAACAGTCTCAATGTTGTAATCTTAACGCCTGTCCTTCGCAAATAAAATAAAGCAAGCTAAGACATTTTTGTTGTGTTGCTATTGTTGTTGTTGAATATAACGCAACCTGCCAGGGGTGATATGTAAACACAGAATGAAATATAGACATAACTAGTATTGTACCAACAAGTGAAATATTTCTTTAAAAGCGGTCTCTTTGTCACAGAAGCAAGAGACTTTACAGAACAAGAATCAATGTTTGCCTTACATACGCAACAGAAAAAAAGATCTAAATTCTTCCTAAATCTGCAGTTCCAATTCCATGTCTTTTGGTTAGTATTTTGTTATAACACGATTCTTGTCTTATCTTTCCCTGTTTTAGTTGTTATTTTCACATTTGTTTATGAACAAATCATCTCCACTCCACTCTATTACTATTCTTTACTGAATTTCTTCCACCATAATATCAGACATGACATCCCTAGACATCTTCAGTGGTCTACCATTTAGCTAATTTCTAATGGTTAATTCATTTTAGGGATTTCACTTTCATTCATGCTCACATGTTAATAACATCAAACTGTCTATTTTCACACTTTACCTCATCCTCATCTCTCCTAATTTTTACCAACTGTTCTAAAAATATTTGCTGTAATTTTGCTCATTTCTATACATGATAGTTGTAAGCTCTCTTTTAAAAAAATCACTTAACAGAAGTAAACGATAAAACAAAAAACAATAACTCAACAGGAAGTACAGACTGACACATGATAGTATCAAGAATTGTTGTAAAGTCAACTGGTCCCGAAATTTGATCCCCCATAATGGATATCAACATGTTTTTACTTTCATTACACAGTTGGACACAGAATGGTACAAGCTTCCACATGTCAGTGTATCCTTACTGATTACATCTGACAATATTCAATCCACTACCAAAAACAATACTGGTTGTTGGATTGTACAATACACAATAGGTGACTCGCATTACAAGATCTCATAGAAAGATATTCACCATATGTTACTCAACAAACATTTGGATAACTAAGTAAGTAATTTTTAATTTACCCAACATTCGGACATATATGTATGGAGCAAACGAAGATGAATAAGATTTGATCACATTTGTTTTTTAATCCGACATTTTCATTTACTGATGGCAACTATCAGCGAAAGTATTGGGGTCCAAAAGAATTAGTATTCACAAAGCAAATATGCCTTACGTGGCAAAATCTGCTCAGTTTTCACCCAAATTGTTATTGACATCAAGTTCTTTGAGAGCTTTCCACAACTCTTTCCTTTTCACAGAATCAAAGGCCATTTGTAGATCAATAAAGCAAGCATGAACGTTCTTATCATATCTATGTGTTGCTTCACTTAGTTGCCTGAGAGTATGGATATGGTCCTGTACACTTCTTCCTGGTCTAAATCCACTTTGATACTCTAACTGTTTATCATCTACTCCATTCCTAAGCCTAATTAATCATTAGAGTCAATTGTTTACGGTAAATGTCAATGTATTATGTCATGAAATTGTTTTTGTAAACGCGCATTGAGCATTACGCAGTCTTGGTAATGCGCGATATAAATGTTATATATTATTATTATTATTTACTAAGATCCTAGCATAAACTTTTCCTGGTATACTTAGTAAGGTAAGGTAAGGTAATGTATTCTTTATTGATCCGTGAAAGAAATTACAATGTGTTTCATCAGAGAAAAATAGGCAATAAACAAAGCGGGATACATCAATTACATAGAAAAGATATTCCTCTATAGTTTTCACATTACATTGTGGATCCGCTTTTATGAATAGGGATTATTGTGCTCATTATCCAATCTTATAAGCTGCCTGACATAGTTTAAGCAATGACTTATCAGCTTCTATACCTTGGTTAACAATCAGTGAACCTACATATCTTAAAGCGAAAGGAAGAACTTCAGGATATTGGACGCATGCAAAAATCACTGTTTAACAATATGGTATTAATCAAGTTATATTTATAAAAACTTAAAATTCATTAGAGCTTTTGGGGGGTGTTGTAGCTAAGTGGTACGGTGTTAGCCCTGTAATTGGAACGACGCAGGTTCGAATCCTACCTGCTGATTCATGTCACTGCCAGAAATCGAACCTGGTACCTTTCACTTCAGAGGCGAGAACCGTACCTCTGCGCCACTGGGACCCCCAATGCAATACTTAATTGTTACTAAGTTGAAAAAGTTCTACATTCAAGCCTCACTTTCACTATGTTCAACAACAGAATACAAAGAAAAACGTACACACACAAAAAAACAAAGTTAATCAGCTAAACAAAACATGAAACAGCTGAGTTATTGCAACATTACGTAAAAATGTTTTAAAATCTTTTGTCTTTTTTGTTACTATTTACTTAAAAACCCACTGAGAGTAAGGTTAAAATTTAAAACACAAGTATAAAGATACTCACCATTATTATCTTCACTCTCTGAGTAACAGGATTAGGCTTTTTCTCTTCTTCTTCTCTCTGTAACACTTTGGCCAATAATTGTAGTTGTCTCAACGGTCTCCCTTCATTGCGATCCCGTGAGATCTAACAACAAAATAAGGAATTGGTAAACATCAAAATGACCTTTCTATATAAATATAAAATGCATGCCCAACTTAAATTCAGAATACTTATTGGCTATTTATCACAATTTCTGACTTTAAGAAGATAATCAATAAGGCACATTGTGTTTGAAATACAAAATTACCAAGAATTTATTCAGTATATATACCTACTTGCATTTTTATTCTAGAACGTTCCTGGCCTCTCTAGACCATACACTACCCCCTAATGCAATACTTTTTCTTTCTTTCTTATCCAATTCCCTGTTACCACTACAGTGCAGGGCCAGTACTATGAAGCTGGATTTCTCTGGATCAAGATATTAAGCCAAGCAGGTGATCAACCCACTGTGA
>JARBEQ010240345.1:0-12060 GCA_030265355.1 Tritonia tetraquetra
TAATATCTTGATCCAGAGAAATCCAGACTCATAGTGCTGGCCCTACACTGTAATGGTAAAAGGGAACTGGATAAGAACGAAAGAAAGAAAGGGGGTGTCCCTACTGCTGTTCCTGCCATGCCCAATTTTTGAAAGGGACTGTCCTGTTTTATAGTCATTTTGAAACTCATCAAATGGCCCATTTTTACCAATTTTATTCAGTAACCCTGTTCTTCTCAATATTTTTTCTTCTTTCCCCCTCTAGTGTCCTGTTGTTCTGTAGTTTTGTCCTGTTTTTACTTGAAGTTTGTAGGCCTGGTTATAGTGAAAGGTCAAGTCAAATTCAGTAGTAGTATGTCCTTTAGCCTTTTGGAGCGTGATGCTGATCTATCGTAAAATACTTTCTCAAGTCTCATTTTAGAATTGCTACCCATTTCTACACCTGGGTCGAGTGAGGCGAAAATAAAAAAGACGTTTCTGATGAAGCCGAACTCGAACCCACAAACCTCGTCATGGAAGTCTGCTATCATCACCACTCAGCCACCTCGCCAAAATCAGTAGTCACATATATCTTCATTTAAATCTTTTCACAGAAAAAGTCCAAGTTGCCCACCCTGTGGTCCAGAACACAATGAAAGTATACCAAGACCCAGACCACGGCAATGATCTCCAGGAGAGGTTTGCAGGCCTCTGGCGGAAAGGAAAGTTCTTTGATGCCTCCTTAGGAGTGGCTAACAAGAAACTTCATGTGAGTTGCAACAACTTACTTTTATCTTTGATTTGTTTATTTTTCAAATTGTTGAGAGTATTCTTCTCTGAACATATATTTTACAAATATGAGGATGACTCCATTTTGTTTTAACCTTTTTGGATATTAGAGTATTTGACTTCCTTGCCATTTGCTTTTACCAGCTAACGAGACATTGAACTCTGCCTTGCCGTCCATGACAATTGTGCTGCTTGCAGCGTATGAGTGAGGGGACTGAAATATTTTCAAATAGAGCCGGCAAATAAAGTCAGGCTGGCTTATCGCGCGTTGCTTTTTAACTGAACATTTGCCTCTGAACTTTGGTTATTTTGGTAACCACGCAGTGACCTAGGTACGCGTTCTACCCCACACTTACACATCCCGTTAGCTGTACAGTCTCTCCATTTACTGTAACCTTAAGTTGACCTGCTGTATTTACAGTTTTTATGCATTTTCGATTTTTCTTCTCAATCCTTTTCCTTAAGAATGTGTCTGTTACACGCTGTTCTTTGTTTACATGCGTGGTTTGAGTTAAGTTATATTACTGACCATTCCAAACTTTTTTTCTGTGGTCAAGTTGAGCTTCAGGCTATCCCCTGGTACCCATGCTATCACAAATTTTCTTGATTAACACTAGATTTGTATGTAGTATTGTGTTCTCCTCTTGATCCAGAGAAATCCAGCCTCATTGTGCTGGCCCTACACTGTAATGGTAAAAGGGAATTGGATATGAAAGAAAGAAATGTACTGAGACATCCATTGTGACGTTACAACTGCTCTTAGATTTATTCACTCCTTTTGTAGTAAATTTTCCATCCTATTGCTTATTGAATTCTCAAATATTTATCTACATTTTGCATTGACCTCTGCTATGATGTATAATTTCCTTCCTTATTCTTTAGGTACATAAATTAGTATTGTTGGCCATGAGTCCATATCTGCAAGAAACTTTCAAAAATGCCGACCCGAGATCTCAACTGGAGGTGAATCTACCGTCAGATACCACATATGAGACAGCGAAAGCTTTTCTCAAATATATCTATGAAGGGATTTTAGAGGTATGATCTTGTTTTATACTCTAGCATAGAGATACGCTATATGATCAGTTTGAGACAAATTATCTTGTTTTTATGCCTCCAATAGCTGGAAACAGCCGCCTAATGTGGTAAAATTTGCTCAGTTTTTCTTATAGCTGAGGGGTTTACCGCCACAATGTGATGCTCATTTTGGGCCGAACCTAAAAATGTGATGCTCATTGTGCCATTCAAGGTTCGGGGTACTGTGGGCTGATCACCTGCTTGCCTTATCTACCTGATCCAGAGTTTTTCCAGCTCTGTGTTCAGTTCTGCTGGACATGGAGCTGACCACAACACTCCTTGGGGGTTATAATGTGATTTGGATAACGAAACAAAACCTAGCCGTAAACATATATGAAAAAACCAAATGACAAATGTATGTGCAAAGCTGGACGGGATAGGCATAGTCTATTTTATTAAGTCCGTTACAAGAATGCTTGTAGCCCGGGTATAAATGAATTATTTCTGAATGATTTCACAGTAACATATGATATAGAACTGTAAGCTTGTTTGTTTGATCAAGCCCCATTAATACCGCATTGCAGTGTTGGGGCCAGCTGCCTATTTTGCCACAAATGATGGTGCACACAACACAAGGATTTCAGACAAGCAGGTGGTCAGTCCACTGTGCCCACCATCCTTTACCGACACCATGTGAGGAATACACTAAACATTACGAACAAATTACTGTTGCCCTTGTGGTCACCTCCTCAGCCATAGTATAAACTGGGAGAATTTGTCGCTGTGGGCCAGAACTCAGTAAAGATATACATTTTTTTCTGATTTTTTTTCTTTTCTTGCCTTGAGTATGTGTAGATAACCAAACCTTTCTTGTTGTTCCCAGGTTGATACATCCTCCGTCAGATCTCTCCATAAAATCGCCACTATGCTGCAGATGAGCAAGCTGGCTCAGTACTGCCAGAATTTTGCCCAGCAACTCCATGAGGCGGCCGAGTCTGCCAACACTGCCATCCAGGGAGAGATCCCCAAGATATCGGTCACCCTTAGTGACTTTGCTGAAATGCAGAGGCAGAAAATTTTGGAAGCTCAGGTGGGTTTAACCAATTGTTGATGAAACCATATTGGTCTGCTCGTTTGTTGGATTATTTATTTTTAAAATGCAGAGGGGGCCGCCCGTGGTCATGCCGCTCGACTTAGGAGTGCGGAGGACCAACTCCTGTTTTTTATAAAAGGATTTTCATAATTTTGTTTTTTCAGTCATTTTACAGGGATGGGGATTTTGCACATTTTTCCTTATTTGAATTTTTATTTTACTTCTATGTTTGTGTTTTGTTGTTGTTTTTGGTTTTTTCTCTCTTTTTTTTTTTTTTTTGTTAAAATGTTTTATTTAAAAAGTATTTGTGCCTACAGTAGTGATTGATTCCATGATTTGTTGTCTATTCCTCATATCCCGACCACTGCCAGACCTTACAGAGGCTCGGCGACACCACCACCATCAACTCCAATGACATGCACCAACGGATGCATAGTGGATCACGCTACCATTTGGCAACAGAGGAACAGAACTCTCTAAAAACTGACTATATGGCATCAGCCAATCAGAACGTCAACGACGCGAGTCTGGCCACGCAAAACTTCCTGCAACAGGAGGCTTTGGCTCAGCATCGAGCTCTTATAGCAGCGACGGCCTCGGTCCAGTCGTCCACCTCAACCCTACCCCCAACCTCGTTACTCCTTACCTCGTCCCACGACCCCGCCACCCAGCAACTCCTGCATGCCACATTAGCACGCAATTCCACGTCCACGCCCGCCTCCTCGTCCCACTACCACCACCATCACCACAATTCTCAACTGCAGCAGCAACAGCAACAACACCATCAGCAACAACAACAACAACAACAACAGCAGCAGCAGCAGCAACAACAACAACAGTTGGCAATGCAGAACGATAATGCAGCTTTGCTTCATCGTCTAGCCTCTGAAGCATCATCGTCGTCAGGTCTCGGTTCGTCCAACTCCCTCGACCAGCAGCAACGGCTGGCGCTGGCAGCATACTGGCAGGCTCATGCCCAAAGCCTTGAACTTATGTCCCGTAACCAGCTCGATCCTGGTTCCTTGACACCCGCTGAACTCGCCACGGCCGAGGAACAGAGACACATACTGTCCACTCTTGGCCACGAGGTAAAATTAAAGAGTGGTAGGGACCATCACTCCAGCAAAGAGTGGGTCAGTGGTGGCGGACGGGACGCAGACAATGGCCACCAGGCCACCATGTTACCCGAGACGTGTATTCCTGTTGATATGGCACGGTCACACCAGGTGGCAAATGCCGAAGGCACGTAGAATTGTGTCAGTGATGAAAAAAACAATGTTGTTCTTCTCTTTTATAACCAGGTGTGTCCATCGGTTTATTATTAAGCTTTTTTTTTGTTTTCTTTTTGTTGTTTATTCTTGTTCTCCCTTCTCTCCCCAAACCCCCTCTCAGTTTTGACATATTTATATAGCATACAAGTTATGTGTCTATATAGTATGGTCTTTTTAAAAATCATTTTTTGGGGGTTAAAGCCTACACCAAGTGGGTGCATTGTTTTTTTTTTTTTTTTTTTTTTTTTTTAAAATAAAAAATGATTGTATTATCAAGTTTGTATTTAAATGATGCTTTCAAAGTACAGTTTACTGGTGATTCTGAATAGATAATGATACAGGGTGTTGTCGGTGCGCATTCCCTGTGTGATTATCTATTATAGTTACACTGTGTTGAAACAGGGACTCATGACCAACGCTAGGATTTATGTGTAATCATTAGAGGCCAAATTTATATAGAGTTTGATTGCAGGAATAATGTATGTTTTATTTAGTATGGTTATAGGAACAATGTATGTATGGCAGCTAGCACAACGGGAAAGTGTATATGATGTTTATCTTGAATTGGTCAAATGGTTGGAAAGAGAGAGAGAGATATATATATCTATGTATGGAGAACAAGACAAATGAAAGAGATAGGAAGAGAAATATAGAACAGAGATAGTGAAAAGAATACGTAAATAAGAAAGGAGAGATAAAGGAGAGAAATATAGACATATCAAATGAAATCATGACTGGAAGGGCAGGTGAGAAGTCGGAAATCATTTTATGCTTCAGCAACGTTAGAATTACACGTAAAGATAAAGAAACATTTAGATTTTGTGAGATGTGTCGAGACAGCTTCATTTGGGCTCTATTGCCGGTGTTCTTTGATTGTTAGCGCCTACTGCCTCTTTCCTTATTGACTGTGGTAATAATATATAAGAATGGTTGCAGGTTGTTATTTGTTAGCCCTAGTATCTTTCAGTAACCGGTGGAAATGGATAAAAGAATAATTATAAGAAGAGATGACTTGCTTTTGAAGCAACTGACCAAGATTATGTCATTCAAGAATGGTTAGCATTGAAATGTCTGTTGCTCTGGGGCCGTCGCCAAATTCAGTGTAGATGTATTTCAAAAGGTTGTTTTAAAAAATGGGCCATTCTAAGCTGTAGATGGCGTAAACTTGTAATGTTTAAAGAATCGGATTTGTGTTAAAATTCAAATGACTGTTTGTGTGTGTGTTCTTATGTTGGTCCACTCCATTTCTGACATCTTTTGTCACAAGCTGTATCAAAACTTTGAAATGCGACGGTGGGGTGATTCAAAATTTTAATCCCCTCTCTATTTTCATAAATTGTTTCTCATGTAAATCAGCTGTTGGGTTTGTTGAATTGTATAACTTTTATCTTTTCAAGAAAAAGTTATACGCGGGGTGGTTGAAGAACATAGAAAATAAACCAATTGCTCATTTAGCTTTAAAGTTTTGTTTGAAATAGCTTTTATTAATTGTTCTGTACCTTTGAACTTGCTCACTTTTTAAGTTGTTGAAAACAGATTAATCATATCATTTGACGTTCTCTCCCCTCCCCAATCAAATATTCCTTGTTTACATATTGAAACTTTTGGATAACCGCAAGCTCCTGTTGACATCTTTCATCATTTTGTTATTATTTTATGGTTATTCTTGAATGAACCTGTGGGTTAATATTTAATATTGCTTGTTTGAATATGATTATTTTCACAAAGTCGGAATTTGTTTTGATGAAATAATGCATAATACTATATCAGTTGTCAGAGGAGCTGTACACAGACTTGGCATTACTACAGCGTAAGAATTGTAGTGACTTTGTTCTCAAATAAAGGTAGGGAAAGTTTGGCATAGGGTTGACAGGTCTGTGACTGCCCACATAGGTTTGCGTCACTATGCAATCTGCTTTTTAAAGCTGTTTTCAGGAGTCGTGAGCTGAAATAATGGCATGGTTGTGATTTGGTCAAAATTTCGAAACTTCCTAATTTTAGTTTTACCCATGCTTAAAAAATATCGACTAGACGTGCTGATTAGGAAGAGTAAAGTGATCTCATACTAAAGCTGTGTTTTGATAGCGTAATAATATTATTCGCTGCCCGGGCCCGGGTACTCGTTTATCCCGAGTCACGCAGCGCCGGATGATCAGAACGTGATGCTCCGCAGTGGTTACCCATTCAAGTACTAACCATGACTGCAGTCACTTGACTTCGCTGACCGTTTCAGTGTGCTATCTGTTATGCTATGGCCGCCTCCAATGTGTTTAATTCTGTAGGTTATACTGTTAACCTTACACTGAAAGGTACTAAAGGTTATTGAATAAAGAAAGAAAGGTTAAACCATTACTGATTCTACCCGGTTATGATGGTTTCAGACTTGCTAGGGGCTTCATGGCTTAGTGGTAATTCTTTCACTTCATGAGCAGAAGGTAATGGGTTCGAATCCAGGTGGAGATGTTGGGATTTTTTCCATAGACCTTTCTTGAGTTTCATAGCTCTGACCCTGTGGATTCCAGTAGAATCGAGTCCTATCGGAGACTTGACTTTAAATCAGAGGTCCTGTCTTTGATATGACCTATAATGTGTTGCCAAGGGCATGAAACTACCAACGTTCATACTTTAAACTTTGAGACTTACTGCCCCAAGGTTTATTTATCTATCTCCAACGTTATCCTGAATTCTTTAATGACCCGTTATTAACCTTGTTTGGATGGATTGGGAAAGCTAGAATTAGATAGACACACATTATCATTGAAGGTTTTGATTTGTTGATGAATGTGCCAAAGAAGATCGTGAGGATTTTGATTTATCTTATGTTTATTTTATTTATATATACCAAGTAGAAAATAATGTGTCCTTTATAAATTAAAGACTAAAAGCAATCAGAAAGATTATGCTTCTATTAAAAAGCCTGTGGATTGTCTGACATTTTCTAGTAATGATGATGACTGAGACAACGATAAGGAAGTACAACACTTTCCTTTAAAATAACCCTCAAGGTATCAAAACAGCTTGACTAGAATATAAACAAAAAATATAACATAATAGCAGTGAGACGTATGTGTTTTATGGTATGAATAATAGATTTGGGTCTGATATGACAATTAGGATACTGAACGGTTTTATATTTTAGTCTGTATGTGTGTCGGAATTATATTTGAATGATAGGTTGGGTGGTAGTGTAACATGGTAGGGAGGTGTTATTATGATTAATGGTGTTATTATTATTATTATTATTATTATTATTATTATTATTACAGTCGACTACGCTTAGGTTGATGTTGTTGGGGAGTGGAAAAAAAGATTAACACAACCGAAGTTCAACACAACCGTTGAATCAAGGTATGAAAATGTTATAAGTGCCAAAAAACCCACAGAAATTATCTCTGTTGGTTAGAGCGTGGCCTCTGTCTCCGGCTAGGCGGTGTTGTCGTACGCCCCGGTGTGGGTCAGATGCCCACTGTCGTCTTTTCCACTTTTCTGTGGCTCTTTTTCTGATCTTATAATTATAACATTTTCATAACTTGATTCATCATTTTCTGATGTCTGCTCCCCTCCAAATCATTAACACAACTGTTGTACTTTATCAAAGTCACATCGGTGCTTGTTCCAAAGAAGAGGCAAGATCCAACTCAAGCGACTTCAACTTAAGCGTGGTCCACTGTATTATTATTTTTGTTATTATTATGATAATAATGATTATTATTAATGTTGTCATTTTGTCAAGAAATGTTATCAGTTCTTGTTATCAGACTTTCGTCGTTATTATTATTATCACACAGTATCATCATACGATAATTGCCTCATTCACCAAGAGCTAAAATGTGATATATATTTTCATATGGTCAATTTGTCGATGCAAACTAAGAGATTCATTTCCATTGCCAAGTCTCGGGGCAAACATCAATATGATACACTTCGGTCCTTTTTTATAATGGCCATGACTTTGTATAAAGGCCAGGACTCATCTCATCATTGGCTTTCTGCATCGCTGGTTCTCCAGTCCTTATTTCTGTGGGTTTTTTTTTTTTTAACCAGTACACTACGCTAGCCAGCCAATGCTTGTTTTAAAAAAGATATATCTACTTCTTATAGAATAATAACAGGAAAACCCCAATGGTTGTTTTGTACAGTTTGTACATGACAGATTCCACAAATGGGCATTTTCAATTTTCACTTTAACTTTAAGATATGAATTTGAAAGTTGAAAATGTCTCTTTCTAGAATCCACCGTATATTTTTTATTGGGAAATCTGATTGAGGCAGGACAACTGAATTGGGATGTCCACGTAAAGGATTTTTCCGATTTATACCTATTCAATCCTCTTCTATTTTTATCTGCTTGGAAAACCCGACTTTAAAATACACCCTTATTATTGGCCATTGTTCTTTTTGTGTTCATGTGGATATAATCTTTTTCACCTTTTGTCAACCATACTTTCCATTGAATCTGTTCCATTTTAAAGCTTTTAGAAGGTTATTATATTTTAGTTGAAGGGCATAATCTTCTTTGTCAGGGAAATCAAATTTTCTTCTCTTTTTTTTTTTTTTTTTTTTATTAAATTGAAATTTAAAAAAAATTATTTATTAAAGAAGGAAATTTAGTGCTAAAAAGAAAGAAATTAAGCTCCCAATTTCAATCGACTTTGTTCATGTGAAAGGATATAACACTCAACAAGAAATTTGGTTTCAATTTATATATACATAGTTTAGATCTTCAATTACGTTCCTATTGCTGCAACACACTGCCCTGTTTATGGATCTTTTAATCTGCAGTGAGAATTAACGGCCCACTTACGCCGGGAACACATTAGACTGCCTGTCGTACAAGGGGACACATTTGACTGCCTGTCATACAAAGTCGTGTGACTGCCTTTGATATGATCTTTATGTGTTGAAAGAACTTTTTTTTTAGAAGTCGTGTGACATGCAGTGAACTACCACTCCACCATGCTCTACGTAGTGTAGCATGCTCTCTTTAGTTAGTGGTTCACTGCATTCGCGTCAAAGGCAATTTTCTGTACATACGACTAATGTGTCACCGGGGTTATAGAAAAGTCTGGCGGGGGTCGATTCGGTCTTGTTTTCTCAATATGGTACTTAGGACAATGTCTTCACTTCATGCACCATGCTTTCATTCAATGACCTCTGCTCAACATCTTACATTTCACTAGAGAGATATTAAAGGAGGTGACAATATGAATATGACTTTTAGGGCTGGTTATCGACGTTAGTGGTTTTTTAAAAAGAAAGTGGAACATTTATTATTTATTCAGTGTGTGTTACAGTAGGTATAATGGGAGTACAGTCCCCTTATTAGCAAAAAGTAGAAAGCTTTTGGCATATATGTAGATTATTACATTTACAGATGGTTGTGAGGGAAGATTGTTTTGTCAGCACATCATCAAAAGGAATGTAATGTTCTCATTAATTATTGCCATTTCATTTTCTGACATTTACTTAAGCGCCTTTGGACATATTATATTCAGGCGTGTTTGTAAGGACTCAATTCAAACCATTTATTATTTATTTTGAAAAAAAATTACTTTTAAATTGATTTATTGTTTGAAAAAAATAAATTGTTATTATGATTGAAATTAAAGTGTCAAATTATAGCCAAGGGGTGACTACAAGGGCTACATTGATTTGTTTATTGGCCTTGCTTGTGATTAATACTGTTATGTGTATTGCTCATGGTGTCAATAAAGAGTTGTGGACACAGTGGGCTGATCAGCTGCTTTGAAATTCTTTGATCCACAGTAATTTCCAACTCTGTGTTCAGCAATGCTTGGGCGGTTGGGGTGCCTGCGTTCATGTCAGTATCTTGTCTGCCTTTTATGGCTGAAAATGGGGTTGGCCCAGACACTGCTCTGCAGTATTAATGGAGTTCGATCAAACAAGAAATCAATAAATCTGATCGACTAAGTTTAAGTAATTAATTTTTTCAGTCATAAAATAAATTATCATTCATCTTATTATTTCACTTCAATTAAAAAAACAAACCATTGTTGTTGAGTGATCACTATTGTCATACCATCTCTGTCGGTGGTCCAGCATAAAAGCTACAGATCTTACGCACACTGTCCATTTGTTTAGATTCCTCTTTTTATTTTCCGTTTTATTTTCCTATCCTTCTTTTCCCTGCAAATTAAATCATGGCACATTTGATTGTTTGCCAGTCGATTTATCGTGAGGCTCAAGATATAATCAGTATGACATCGGTTAAGACTTTAAGACCCACGGTCGCAATTTTGCGACCATTATTAATTTACCAAAATTGTGACCAGTAGGCAGTGACCCTTTTCGTGAAAAAGTTATAGTTCGAAGTTCAAAGTTGAAACTATTATTTTCTACTTTCTGTTCATGCTTTACAATGTGGTTTGACTGACTTGTCTTCGATTCTGACGTTTTTAAATGAATTTTGTCAATATTTTCGGGTTTGATCGATGATTTGTAGTTTTTGCTTGCACAGGGTCATTGTGTTCGCCAATAATCTGACCATTTAATCAGGGTTTTTTTTTCAGTCTATCGGTGGATTTTTTACATTTGTTATTGTGTTAATCGGTAAAGTAATGTGTTATCGATAACTAGCCATCGTTCAATTGAGTCAAAATTATCGATTTTGCTGGGCCTAATGATCGGAGCCCGTCGAGCATGATTTTGTAACATTACTATTTTTTTCTAATTTTGTCTGCAAACCTGTTGAAAAACCAATTAAGTGCATAAAATTTACATTCATACTAGAATGTTTTGTGAAAGTTCGATCACTATTTATGAAGAAATAAGATTTTAACAATTTTTTTTAGTGTCTGTTGTCAGTTTTATCCTAATCCTAGGCTGAAAAAAACCTGTGGGTTTTGCAGGAAGTTTTATGTCCGAACTGTGGGTCTTAAAGTGTTAATGAAGATGTGATAAAAGGATTAAGGGGGCGGGGAGATATTTGAAGTGTTTAAGAGAACTACACTGATAACACAACAGCTATTCAATATTCCTTTATTTTTTAAACATTTGCCTACAAACATATTACATAACGTATAAATATTTTATCAACATACATATTTTTCCTTGTTAAATTTTTTTTTTTTTTTTTTTTAAATAAAAAATGTTATGTTTCTCTCTCATTTGCCATGGGTTCAGAACTGTCACAAAATGATTTGTTTAGTATATCAGTTATAAATATGACGATGATTGGGATGAAATTCTGAAGGGAAAAAAAATTTACAAAAGATTTCAGGATTCCATTACTGTCACTTGTTACATGATGTTGTTCTTTCAAACGGAATTGTACACAATATGCCTGTTATATCTATATATATTATGTATGATATATAAATATTATAAGGATAGTTTGTATATATCTGCATTTGTATCATATGGTAATATTATATATTATACGATGATGATGATGACGATAATGCAAGAATGGTTTTTGTTTAAAATATATCAACAGCTGTGTTGGAAAAAGGTTGCTGCTAATGTCTGCTGATTTATGTATTGATTATTGTTGTTGTTATTGTAATTATTATTATTATTATTATTATTTTTTATTTATTTATTTTTTTTTATTTTAAAAATAAAATGTATTATATTAATTATATTTTTTTCAGTCAATGTTTTTTGTTTTTTTTAAATGGACTTCGACATTAATTGATGATTCATCTTCCTTTGTTTTATGTTTAAATTTAAATATGTAATGATAAAAGATTGTACATATTTTGAATTAATTAGTTCAGTTGTTGATTTGTTGGTTACCATTGCCATTTATCTGTTCTTTTTAAAAAACGTCATCACCAAACTTTCCGATCATTATCATTATCAGTTTTTATTTTCTTTTTTAGAATATTGTTGAATATATTATTATTATTATTATTATTATTATTATTATTATTATTATTATTATTATTATTATTATTATTATTACTACTA
>JARBEQ010240356.1:0-12059 GCA_030265355.1 Tritonia tetraquetra
CAACGCTACTAGATAATAGATACATTTTGTGAATACTGACATTCCAAAGTAGAGTAGTCCACTATTGAATCATAATGGTATTACAATATTTAATTTACATTTCACATAATTTAGCTTTTTAGTTGTGTAATGCTCTTATTGATTTGGTGATGATAATTGTGATTGTGTCTGTGAAAACATAAATATCCTGTTATATTTTTTATTGGGGTGAATATTTTCAAATGTTGTATTTGATCTTCCCCAGGTCAAGCAGAGAGGAGTGGGATAAAATGTCTCCCTCTTCTCCATTCCTTGCTGGTTTCCATGATGGACTGAAAACAACTCTAACTTTTTTGTTCCAGCTAGCGTGGTACTACCGAGTCAGATTGCCTACCGTTGTGGCATTTCTCCTCGTGGCATCTGGTGTAAGATTACAGGTGGAGGTAGTTTGGGTTGAAGACATTCCTGGTGCACCACACCAAGACAACTAAACATGAGAGTGGATCAAGCTGTATTAGTTTAATTTGGGTAGAAAACATAAGTTTAGTCCTAGACCAGCCAGAATGAGTCGTGGAGTAAGAGACCTCAGAGATCTGATATGTGTCTCAAGGCTCACTGTCAGAGAAAGTGATGAAGACGAGGCCTTTTCTGATGATGAAGTCACAAGCATTGCTAACAAAGAGCTCAGCCGTCTATCTCTTACTAGTGATCTAAATGATTCCAAACCTCCTAGTCCAACAACCAATACAGTCTCTAGTTCAGGAGTTGTGTCCCCTGATTCTGGTTTTGTCACAAACGGTTCTCCTGGTATCAGCTCATCCAATGGGACATCTAACTCGGCAGACAGTCTCACTAACGGAGATGGTACATTTATGACAACCATCCAAGATGGTGTACCTGAGACTCTTCAACCCGGCACTGCCAGATTCAAATCACAGAAAAAGAAAAAGCGCAAAAAAAGTGGAGGACTTCCTCTGGAACCTTCACGGCACGATCTGCCCAAACCTCATCCTCTTCCACCGGTTCCAGCTGTTCCAGGATCACCTATAGTCTCTGAACATGAACTGTCTTCGCCACAGAGGAGCTTCAAAAGAGTTGTGAGTGCTAAACAGGGCAGGCAAAGTCGAGTCAATTTTGATGACATGATGATTTACCTAGATGCAACACTAGTTGCTAATTGGCTCACGAGGTCAAATACTGCTCTGCAAGAAGTAACCTCATTTTGCTGCAAAGGAGATAATTTTGTGCAATTTTCTCATTTTTGGCTCTCTCAGTTTCCTGATATTCAAAAACGAGACATTTTTGGCATGGAATATGACATTCTCATTGATGAAATCTCACTTGTATTTGCTGTAGGCAGAGAAAACCGAAACATAGTTCGAAGGGACATTCTAGATCTGCTAGGTGCTGTGTTCAAAGAATATCCTGTAAAATTACTAAGTGCTAGAGGATCTCATATATTTGTGGACTATTTGGATATTCTCATTTCAGAAAAACATGATCAGTACAAAACACTGTTGTCTGATGTGCGTTGTTCTACTTCTAATCGTCAGTATGCTCAGTGGCTTTTAGCAATAAGAAGTTTTGCCTTGGTCAATATTTGGTCATCAGTTATCAACTTTTACCGTAATTTGACTGGTAATACTCGCAGTAATCCTATTCATGAACTTTGGTTGTCGGATGAAAGTGTCCCTATTAGAAGAATGCTTCAGGCCATTAAGTAAGTCAAAGTAATGCTGTGTTTGTTTGTTTGTCATATGTGAGGGCCCAGGCAAAAAAGCAGTTAAAGTCTCAAAATAAACGATTTGAGATGACTTTTGTATGTGACAGATAATTTATCAGTGAGCATTTTGGTTTTATATTTCATCCAAACTGGATGATTAGAACCAAAGCTACCAAAGTATTTGTGTCATAGGGATGTAAAACATACAACAGAGAAATTGAGCTTTAAAGAGGAGCGTCTTTAACTGGGTTTTTGTCCAAATTGAATTATTGAAACGAAAGCTATCAAACTATTTATGTTACAAGGGTGTAAAAGACACAATGAAGGAATAAGCTTTGAAGAGGAGTGATGATTTTATTTAACTTACGGGCTTGTTTCTCAAAAAATACAAATCACAGTTTTAACCGGTTTTCACCTGGGCCCTCACATATATGTTAAGTCTTTAATTATGAATCAACCAACACTAGAGGATAACTATTCAAGCAACAAGACATGGAAATCTGTTTCAAAATGTCACAAAAATTATTTAACCATTACCTAATGTTAAGCATATAATATAAACTCTATTTCCAGGTTGGCCCTGAATGTTTAAGACCAGAAAGACTGATATTCAAAAGAAGGATTGATTTATTTTTTAACTTTTCAGAAATCATCTGGTCTTACTCATTTCTTTGAGATTTGCAATATTTTGTGACTTCAGATGAATATGTTTTATTTATGATCAACTTAAATCACCTAAATGTAGTTTTATATATTTAGATAAATCTCTTAAGTTTAAATTTGTTAGTTTTATGCATGTGGGAACCCATTATAGGTCTTATCAAATGCAGAACCTCCAGTCCATATCTGATAGGACTTGATTCTATAAGTGATCCACAGAGCTGGAGCCATAAAAAACGTAAAGAAAGTTCCAAGGAAAAACATCTTAAGTCACCACTGGAATTCGAACTCAGGACCTTCTGTACACACAACACCCCCATATAAATTTCTACCATCTTTTTTTTTTTTTACAGGCTTGGTTACATCGAAGTCATCCACTATTTGATTGTCAATGGACATGTAAATCCAACGCATACTGATTGCCATAAAAGATCTTTCATTTTCTCCTCTGTGATGCACAACCAGGCGGCTGCTGCTAAATATTTAATAAAGCGGGTAAATAATATTTTCACAATATCTTACATTTTATCTTGTCACACTTCTTTCTTATCCAGTTCCCTTTTACCATTACAGTGTAGGGCCAGCACAATGAGTCTGGATTTCTCTGGATCAAGATATTAAGCCAAGCAGGTGATCAACCTTTCGCTTCAGAGGCGAGAACCGTACCTCTGCGCCACTGGGACCCCCATATTGTCACACACAATGAGTAATTTGTGAAATATCCCACTTGCAGGATATTGAAGGTTTTTTCTTGTTCAATAGTTGCTCTTTTTTTTTTGCTAGTTTGTTCAGTCTTACTTATAAGTATCTCAACAGTCTGGAAATAATTTTTTTTGCGGAGTGATGTATATTTTTAAAATTTAATATTTTGGTCATGTTATTATTTTTTTCCATTAAGGTCCATCCAGCCATTGATATCAATCTCAAAGCAGACTCTGGCAACACAGTGTTGCATGCAGCCTCTAACAGTGGAAATCTGGAAATGGTCGATATTTTGTGTCAGTCCGAGGACATCGATGTCAACTGTCGTAACTTACAGTGTGAAAATGCTACACCCTTACATTTAGCTGTCATGCATGGTAGGTTGGATAACATTATTCTCTACAGTTTGCTTTTCAGTTTATATATTATTAGTCATCTGTCAGCAACGGTAGTTGATGCATGCTCTGTAGCTCCATCCCCATCCGCCTTCAGTCTTTCTGTAGATTTCATCTTTCAGCAACTCCATTCACTGGCTATGTTCTTTACATGGGAAGTCCATAGTTTTCCTTGTCGTCTCATGCCCGCCCACCTCCTTATTTTACTTGGGGCGTGGTCTGCATTACATGGCAGCCATGGGTGAAAGTTTGCCGGCACATGCCGGTGATGGAGGGTTTTTTTCTGGAAAATTTTAATCCCACTGGCCAAAGTAGTGCTGGTGTTTACGATAACTGATATACATTTAGAGGGAACCATCTGCAGAATTTGGTTTGTTTTCACTGCCGGACTTTCACCCATGATGTCAGCTCTGATGTCTCATACCACATTTGAAATAATTCATTTTTAAAATACTGTTTTGTTTTTTTTAAAGTTCCTTTTATTCTATTTCAGGACATGAAAAAATTGTTGAATGCCTTCTCAAACACGGTGCTGATCCAAAACTAAAGATGGGGAACACGACGATGTATGATCTGGCCCGAGACTTTGAGCATCATGAGATTGTAGACTTGTTAAAAAGTAGCTTCGGGTGAAGATAGATAGTTAGAGATGACAGTTTTATGTCTGTGCTGTGTTTTCTTCTAACCTGAAAGATTATAAAGTGTGATAGTTTTTTAATTCATTGTTTTTGTTACAGTCATCAGCAAAGATTTGTCATACCTTTTTGAAATGATCTGTGATTTAGCTATTTGTTGATCTGATTTCTTCCATCAGTTCAAATGGTAGCTGTTGACATATCTGTACCACGCACTTATTTAAAGCTTTAAAATTGATGGTGTTCATAGCTAACCAATGTTTTTTTCCCATTTTCTGAATGAGGAGATGTAATTTATAAAGTGTGCATAGTTCTAACACTTCATTCTTTTGATTTCCTCTGGAACTAGTGTGGCAACAAATCTTCTCCACGCTTTACAATCAGTTCGTTTTATATCTTCTTTAGCACCCTCTTTGATGGCATAGTTCCAATACAAATACCAATTTCATTCATTCTTGATCTCTTTATGGTTCTTCGAACTCGAGGGAGAGAACTAAGTACTGTATTGAATAAAACGTATTAATTCCCTTTGTTGGTATTTTTCTTCATAGCGATCTTGACATCAGTTGTTATTAATTTTCTTTTTAGGGGGTTCATTTTGATAGATGTCCTAATTTCTAATGAATTTGAGATTTGAATGAATGTTCATAGATTCCATTAATGTCTAGAGGATCTCTTTGTCATGATTTTTTATCTGTGCGACATGTTTACTCATTTTCATTTAGATTACATTGTCACTATCCAGGAAAACTACTGTTTTGTCAAATGACTGCTTAGGGTACCAAATAACATAAGAAACGTTTTTATTTTTATTTTTATGATGTCAAACAGAAAAGCAATAATTTATAAATCAATGAGTGGTCAAAAGTTTCATCATTTAAAAAATTTGACATGTAATAGTCAAAGCTGTTCAAGTCACTTTTTAAGGGACATATAACTTATCTGAAAACAAAATGGGGATAAAAATGATAACTGTGCTACCTCTCTTTTGAAAAAAAACAATCCAAGGGAGCAATTAGAAATATGTTGGATGAAAATCATCTTACGTCGACTTTTATTTTTGTTTTCCCGGAGAACATCAATGCAATAGGTACGTCTAGCTGAGCCAAAGATGATCAATACATAAGATAATCAACTCAACATTTTTCACTATATGATGAGCAAGGACACTTTAAGAGTTGCTTACCTTACATTCTCCTTGTCGTTTTTGCTATACCGTGCACTGGATAAAACGCATTTTATGACTTTGGTACAACAGGTTTTTTTGTTCACATAATTTGGATAGAAATATGCAATACGAGGCATAGTGTACTCAGAAAATGATGACATCATAAGAACAACAGATTATTGACAATCGTTGGCTGAAATATGAAAGAGATTTGAGAACCAGGCTTGGTATAAGAAAGTTGTATGTATCTAGATGATAGTCATCTGGTTTCTCACTATTACTGTCATTTATTACTTAGTACTTTATCAAATGTCTTGTCATTTCCAATGCAATGTTGTATGATTATCTTGGGTGTATGTGTGTAATAAACTTATACCGAAAGGTATTAAAGGTTATTGATAAAGAAAGGTTGTGTGTATGTGTGTAAGAGAGAGATATGGGGGGGGGGGGGGGGGGGCGGGGCAGGCGAAAGGAGGAGAGAAAGAAAGGCTGTGGTCATGACAGAGCATTGAATATTTTCACCAATAAAACATTTATATATTACCTATATCAACATGCATCACCAGCATCCTGTGATATCAGAATAAATTCCTACATTAATTGCCACATAAATCATTCATTGGTGTTCAGATTTTTATGATATGTGCAAATATTTGCTCTGGTCTTTGACATTTGTAGATGGAATTTTTATACAGCACTTACCATGGTCTATACATTTTTAAAAATATTATGCAAACATACTTTTACTAAAGCCTACATTTTGATCCATTTATATTTTCTGCCTTAATGTAATTTCATATTCATGATTTCTCCTTTTTTCTTACTTTTTTGCATTGGCGAATTAAACCCTCATTTCAAATGGGTGCAACTGGAGCATGATAATATATGTTGGTGATTTTGTTTAGTTTTACTTTGTTTTTGTTTTTTTTCTGCTATTCCTTTGATGAGAACTGTGCCAACCAGATCTTTAACCATTCTTCTTTCTAGCATTAGTAGTCTTATTTTCACTGCAACCCTCTTTTACATTGATAGCCTCCCTTTGCCTTATACTATTGATTAACCATACCCCAGTATGAAATATAAGCCTGGGTGAATAACAAACTCTTGGATACTTCTGTCAGACCCAAGTCCTTGTATTGATCTTAGGAAGTATTGCCTTAATTAAATCGAGACAAACAGGGTGTCCCCAATTTGTTTTTGAAATAACTTTTTTGTTTATTTAGCTATTTAAACATACTTTACACCATAATGTAGAGCATTAAAAAAAATAATAATTTGCCAACTGAATAGTTTATGATATATTCAAAGCATCCATCATCACTTTCATAAACATAAGACAACCTCTTTTTGAAATTGTCGCAAACTTGTTGAATTGTGTGTTCTGGAATCGATCGTGTCTCTCGAATGATGTTCTGTTTTAGATCAGAAAGTGTCAATGGGACTGGATTGCTTTATACTCTGTCTTTTATAGAAAATAACTGCATGGATTTAAATCAGGACTATAGGCTGGCCAGGGTTTTCCCCTCTTCTTGATAGCATAGATATAATGGAAATGATGATAATAGGAATAAACAAGGAAAGAATAATGTAACAGTGCCAGAAAAATAAGCCGAAGAGAAAGAAGAAAATTGACATGTCTAAGTGGGAATCGAACCCCACCCTAATTTTTGTAGCGATATGTATGAGGAAACCATCTAATAGTTTCTTCTTTCTCTTTGGCTTATTTTTCTGGCACTGTTACATTATTCTTTCCTTGTTTATTCTTGATAGCAGTAGATCCACACACTTGTCCTTTAGAAATGCCATGGTTACGTTGGATGTGTGAGGCATTGCTCCCTCTTGCATAAAACAAACATGAAATTGTTAAAATCCTTTAAGAAATAACGCATTTATAAGGAAAACAAATATGGCCGCTTTTTTGGGGGGGGGACCCTATATACATGTTTGATTGATTCTCGTTAAGCAGAAGAAAAGCAAGAGATTTGGCTCTCAAGGTTGTCACGAAAAAACATCGTAGGGTCATTATTATGACGTACTATGCCCACCAGCTTTATTTGACATTATCCCATCCACCATGCAACCTATGGGGATAGATTTAGTATCATTGGGACAATTCATTTTGCCCTTGATATTAATGATGGTGTTAACATCATTTCTCTGGAATTTGCAGAATTTTAAGGCTGCCTGCCTTATGGTGAGGTGGCCGAGCGGTCTAGACAACAGACTTTTATGGTGAGAGTCGTGGGTTCGAATCTGGTTTCAGACACTTCGTTTTTTCTTTTTGCAAGAAACTTTACTCCATTTGCCTCACTCTGTACCAATTCTCAAATGAGATTTGGGAAAGAACTGTGATAGACCAGGGTCCTATCCAGAAAGTGACAAATTGTCACTTGTCCGCATCAAGCTACCAAAATCGGGTTATGCTCTGGCTCTATGAGCCCAAAGGCTTAACGACAGACTGACAGCAGAAGTAGAGATTTTTTAAAAGCAAAAGGGGTGAGTTTGCCTAGCTGTCAGTATTGCCAGTCACCTCTTTGCTTTTCTTCAAATCTTTTTTGCCACACTCACTTTGCTGTCAGTCTTTCCTGGACATTAGAGATGTACCTACATCGCATCTTCAAGTCCTAAAGTGTTGTTGTTAAATCCATTTTGCTGTAAGCCGACAGCTCCTAACAGTGTAATGCCATCTTTATTAGGCTGCTGGTTCTTCTCAATTGTTCTGCGTCTAAGTATAGTGTGTTATGTATTGAAAGGGGGGGGGGGGGAGGAGGAGCTGGTATCATCTGTGGTCTCTAAGGTCTGGGCAGTTTAAGAGCACGTGTTTGATAGATTCGTTTCATAGAGGCAGAGCAGTGTCTGCAATTTGGTTCCTTCATTGAGTCTATTCAATTTGATACGCGTTTGTTAACAGGTGCATGTTCGGTGCAAAGTTTAAAGGTGTGTTATCTCATGTTCTTCTAAAGTGTAGAAGCTTCATTGTGCTGAAAATGAAACTGCTAACGTTGAAACTTTATTGCTATTATCATTATTATTTCAGCTTTCAATCTAAAGATTGCGTGATGATAGGGGGACAGAACTGATTTGAAATCTCTCTGTTTCATAGATGGAAATACTACAACTTTTTTTGCTATTCCCCATTTCTATGAATTGTGGATTATAATGGTGACTACTCACTTACATGCAAGCATGACACATTTGCATGACAAATCTTTTCTTTCTTCTTTCTTATCCAATTCCCGTTTACCATTACAGTGTATGGCCAGCACAATGGGTCTGGATTTCTCTGGATCAAGATATTAAGCCAAGCAGGTGATCAACCCACTGTGATGCATGACAAATCTATAATGTAAAATTTGATCTCATTATGCCATGCATTTTGACTTGTCATGCCTCCAACTTTCGTCCAATTTATCCACACACTTTTATGCTTTCAAATTCTCCCAGTTCGTATACACTTGAGGGGCTATATTGAATCTTTTTTACTGGCCTTACTTATTGTTAGTACTGCTCAATGGTGTCAATAAAGAGTTGTGGACACAGTGGGCTGATCAATTGCTTTCTGAAATTCTTTGATCCACAGAAATGTCCAACCCTGTGTACAGTCATGCTTGGTAGTTGAGGTGCCTTCTATTATTGGCCCCGACATTGCTCTGCGGTATTAATGGGGTTTGATCAAACAAACAAACAAGACGCTTACAACTCTGATGCATGACTACCGCACATGAATTGCTAGAAATGCTATGTACCCAAGGAGTTAAGACAAGCAGGTGATCATCCCAATGTATACATCTTATAACCATGAAACTCATCTTTTATTCACGACTACAATAAATATGTATGAAATTAAGTGACAATGTGATATATCGTCTTAGATGATGCCAACGAAGTATGTAAGCTCCGGAGCCGTACAAAATGAAGCTGAGTGAAGAAAATAAAGATACATGACATTATATCATCTGTGTTTGAAACTTTCTGAATGGGATATTTTCAAAATGTTTTTGCTGTTTTAGGGCGCTATCGACGCAGAAAGGTCACTTCAGCGCCCGTGAATGAGATTTAGGTCGGGCGTGAAAAAAGAGCATGTTTTTAAGAGCCTTTAAGGCTCATAGCGCCGGAGCTTACCCCGGTTTCGGTAGCGTGAAGCGGACAAGTGACAATTTGTCACTTTCTGGAAAGGACGCTGGTCTATCACAAAATACTTTCCCAAGACTCGATTGAGAATTGGTACCCATTTCTACACCTAGGTCGAGTGAGGCAAACAGAGTAAAGTTTCTTGCCCAAGGAAAAAAGCGAAGTGCCTGAAGCCGGACTCGAACCCACGACCCTCGCCATGAAAGTCCGTAGTCTAGACCACTCGGCCACCTCGCCTCCAGGTTGGAATCTACTTCTGTTCTATCTTTGAACTATGTGTCGTCCCCCTTATCTTACTTTTTCTCAAGCGCTTTTGACCCATGGGTGTTGCAGGCGCCTCTTCCTAAACCTTGATTTGTTCGAAGCCGTATGGCGGGCGCTGAAATGACATATCTGTGTCGATAGAGCCCTAAAACAGCAACAAACAAACAATAATACCCCCACAGTTTCTATATTAAAAAGAGTCTTTGTTAAAGAGTGGACGTCAAGCATTGTACTGCGTACCCTTTAATAAATTCACATATTTTATAATCTTTTTACACGAATTTTCAACTTGTTATTTCACACTCAAAACTAAATTTTGGCCAGAAAATTGTGACTTGGATTTTTTTAATGTTTTTTTTTTTTTTTTACCCCAGGAAACATTCCAGTTCACAAAAATTTCTGGAATTAGACTGTAAACAACCGTCGAACACAAAGAAAAAGAATGTACCCATTTGTAGGCACCTTGCTCGAGTTGAGCTATTTGAAAGTCATCAATTCGTTTCTTCCCCACCCATGGAGGTTCGAATGTACGAAATATATTGAATTAAATCTTTCTTTCTTTCTTTATCAATAACCTTTTAGTAAGGTCCAACGTTTGAAGTTTAACGCCCTTTTCAACACATAAAAGTCATATCAAAGGCGTATATATTATTATGTTTTCACAATATTGATAGACAAACACCGTGAATGATAAAACAATGCTTTTATTTGCAAATACTCACAAATCAATTTATTATATTAAAAACCGGTACAAAAATCAATGGAAAAAATCAGTTCTCACAAGGTAATATAGAAATAACAATATTATTGATGAGTAAAAATAATTCTAAAATCAAGTCGACTGCAAAAAATTAACAACAATATTGCCAAATGTAAAAAGTAAAAAGTAAAGTATTCCTTATTATTCTGTGGAAGAAATTATAATTAAAATGTATTTTACAACATAATATTATGGCCTATCACTGTGAGGTATGTACTTTTATGCTGCTTAAAAACGATTTCGTAGAGAGAAAGAGAAAGTAAAAAAAAAAGGTTCCAAGTTGAAGTTTAACGCCCTTTTTAACACATATCAAAGGCGGTTCAAAAGAACTTGAGAAGATTCCACGTGAATCTCCAGGGCAGAGCCTTGAAAACTCTGAAAGGTCCAGAGAAAAAATTCCACACCCGTTCCTCTGCGTCCAAAGTCTAGTGGCTTGACCACTGAGCTAGGGACGACCCCAAGAGAAAGTAACATCAACCTCTCAAAGAGAGAGAGAGGGGGGGGGGAGGTAGAAAAGTGCGGTATGTCTTTAGTTTTGCAATTTGCTAACCTTGATCTCAGTGGTTCAGGTTGACAAAGAAATTAAACTTGGCGAAATGGATTATGTCGATTAATGAGGTATGCTTGATTGAGGTAGTTTCTCTCTGAGGTAATTCTAAAAAGTTCTAATGTTTGAAGTTTAGCGCCCTTTTCAAGTCATAAAGATCATATCAAAGGCGGTTCAACAGAACTTGAGAAGATTCCACGTGAATCTCCAGGGCAGGGGCATGAAAACCATGCAAGGACCAGAGAAAAAAATCCCTGCGCCCAAAGTAGAGTGGCTTATTAACCGCTGAGCTAAGGACGCACCCTCTGAGGTAATTCATAATTGTTGATACTAATGGACAAAATTAATTCCCTAGGAGAAGCCGCGATAGTAGTTTGGAAAAGAAAATTTACTGGAAGATAAAGTAAGCTCTTTTGGGTTTTCAAAATCGATTTTGATTATAATAATAATGATACTTATAATGATAACAGTAACAACAACAAAAATGATGATAATGATAATAATAAAAATAATACCTTGTGATAATGATAATAATAATGATAATACTGATGATAATAATGAAAAGAAGAAGAAGAAGAATTACGTTAAAATCTACGTCAGTCCTGGTATTTTGTGCACGAAGGAAAAATAATGAAAATTAAACCCGTTGACCTGGCCGGGATTCGAACCACAGACCTCCCAATCCACGAATGGATGCTTTAACACGGGGCCACAGATCATTATCATCATCATTATTATTATTATTATTATCATCATCATCATCATAGTAAAACACCATGTTTAAAAATAACATAATCTTAGAATATTGCTAACATGCCCATACATAAAAGGAAAACGCTTTTATTTTCTATTTCGAATTTTTTAATGGTATAAAAATATCGGCAATCACCAAAATGAAAACCGAAAAGTACGAAGCAGACTTCAATTGGTAAGGGTAGAAACACATGCCATTTTACAACAACAACAATTACAATACAGTCCAACTCGCATTCGTCAAACTCGCCCCGGCCAACAGAAATATAGATTGAAGAATTCATGATTGAGGGACGAGGGGGGGGGGGGGGGGGGCGGGGGGCACGTGAATGCATCGGGTTT
>JARBEQ010240367.1:0-12058 GCA_030265355.1 Tritonia tetraquetra
GTGACCGAGTGAATGAATGAACGAATGAACGAATCATTGTAAAGCGCCTCTGAGCATCACTGATGGATACCGGCGCTTTATTAATAATTGTTTATTATTATTATCATCACTATTATTATTATTATTATTATTATAGTGTCAAGGGCGTAGCCTAAAAGCGGCTTTGATTGGATGTTAAAAATGTATATTTTTTGTATATCCTAGCATCTGGAAAAACAAGCAGAACTGATACACATGGAACCCGGTTTCGTTCCTCCAGAACCGATAGAAGAGGAAGATGATGACTCGGACTGGGAAAATGCCGAAGAACAGGATGAGGCGCTGCCGACCGACAACAAGGACGAGACAGTGGTAAAACAGAACTCGTTCCTGGTCGGGCGGATACTTAGTATGATCGTAGAACGGTTCCAACAGATAGTGAAATTTGGTTACACGACTCTTCATAAGCTCACCCGTGGATACCTGGTGACAATTGTTGCTTTGATCCTCTATTTTGTCTATTTCATCATCGCGCTCTGTTACAGGTAATACATGTTTTGGAATGACACGCGGCTGTCATTTTTCTTCTCCTCCTCCTCCTTTTCCTACTCCTTCTTATTCTTTTCCTTCTTCTTCCTCTCCTTCTCCTCCCCAAAATTCATGTATACATTAATTCCTTCTTCGATCCCAAGTTTGGCAACAACCATGGCTATTCTCGCTCATTTTTTCTCGGCTCTACGCTTTACTTTACTATATTATGATTTCAAGCCGGACAATATAATCCTTTGTCTTTAGTCTATCCTTCCTTCTCTATCGCTCCTTTCCCATTTTGCCGTCGAAGTTATAAAGTTTGAACCACGTTTTTAATACATAAAGGTCATATTAAAGGTGGTCGCAAAGAACTTGAGAAGCTTTCAGTTGAATCTCCAGGGCAGAGCCAAGAAAACTCCTAAAGGACCAGAAAAACCCACGCTAGGCGGGCTCGAACCCGGACCTCCGCATCTGAAGTCGAGTGACTTAACCACCGAGTCACGGACCTCATGACAAATGTATGACGTAAAATGTGCTCTCATTATGCCATGCACTTTCGTCCAATTTCTCCACACACTTCTATCCTCTCGTCATGCAAGCATGACAAGTCTCATACTTGCATTCTAAGTGAGTGGCCACGATTACAGCCAACAGCGCAGGACAAAAACGTTGACAAGAACCTTACAACAAAGTTTGGAAAATTAGCCAAGGCGTCCCAGTTGGAGCATTATAGTAAGATGAAGGCAAGGTCGTCTTTTGTGTGGTGTTTAGTGATTTCTTATTTCCACTCGTGAACGAGGTCTCTGTTTATAGCTGTGTGTATTGTTGTAACTTGTCTTCCTTTTAAAATGTCGCCTGATTGTATGTCTTATCTTTATTGGCCAGTCTCCTCCTAATATGATATGATATGTCCAAATGGATATTTACTCACGTCTTTCTTCCACCAGGTCCCACGACGAAGGAGCCAAGCGGCTCATCGGTTTCACGGTGTTCGGTGTGTTCCTTTGGACCAGGCACCACATCTGGAGTGGGATCAAATTGCTGTTCGCCAAAATCACCGGATCGGAAAAACCCACCCCTAAAATGGTACAGATGAGAGAACTGGCCAGACCGATCGTCCGATGGTAATACGTTAAGCTTTTTACAAAATTAGTTTGTCACCATGATCATCATCATTATCATCATCATCATCATCATTGTTATCATCATCATCATCATTATCATCATTATCATCATTATCATCATCACCATCATTATTATTATTAATTATTGCCATCGTCGTTTTCATTATTGTCATTACCAATATTGCATTCCCATAAAAAAAAAGTGTCGTTTTTTACCCCCGCAGGATCATGTACGCTCTGCTGGCTGTTGCCTGTGTATATATCGCCATAGACGAAGGAAAAGATGATGCCAAAAACCTCAGATCTATACCTGGACTCTTTTGTATGGTTTTGGTCTGTCTGTTCCTGTCACAGAAACCCAGTAAGGTAAAGAAAAAAAGATGATGATTTGCGTCAAATTGTTAACGATTGTTAGGCCTGAATTACACGGGATAAGCTAAGTTGTGCCGTGTCAAAATGGCAACAGTTGATATAGAGCAATATAGTTCGGTGTCCGGCCTGCGCTTGTTCCATTTCATTTCAACTGTTGGTTTGTACCACGACAATGTGCCTGGAAAAGGATAAAGCATTAATTTATTATCAATTGTAATATCACGTGTTTGAAGGACATCCCGAGCGCAATGGTTAAATCACTCGTCGATTTCAAGCCCAGCATTGTGCAGGATTTTTCTCTTGACTTTTCAGAGTTTGAATGGCTCTGCCCTGAAAATTATATAACCTTTCTATGTTGAAGAGGGTACAAAACTTAAAACCTTTGTTCTAAATGTTATGTTTACGTGTTGTTTAACTCACATGTTTTGTTTGATGCTACCTAGATTAACTGGCACACAATCTACTGGAGCCTGGGCCTTCAGTTCCTCATGGCATACTTCGCCCTACGATGGGAATTGGGTAAGGACTCCATCTTTTGGCTACAGGCACGTTTAGACGAATTCTTCGACCACGCAAAGGAAGGATCAAAACTGTTGTTTGGCGAAGGCTACGAGGAGCATTATCTAGTGTTTGGGGTGAGTACAAGGCAGGACAATTCTTTTCATGATAATGATAATAAGATAATAGTTATGATAACAATTATAATCATAATGATAATAATAACGATAATAATAATATCAATAATAATGATTGTAACGCGAGCCGTGGAGTAATATAATTATTATATTTACTTAACGGTTCCGTCACCCCTTTTGTCTTTAGGGGATGAGATAAGGTCCGAATAGAAGAAGAAGTGATTAGAAAGTGCCTGGATTGACTCGTTAAATTAGCACAGACTAACACCAAGAAGATTATTGATTTTGGGGTTTAAAAGATTATTATTTTCTCTTTATGTCTTATACATCCAATGATTGCTACATGGTCCGTTCCGCGTGGTAGGGTGTACTTAGCTGAATCTCTAGGACGTCCCATGTTCTATGTAAGCTCCAGTACTTCTTCTTGTCACAGCTCTAGTGTAGGCTGTCCGGCATAATATTATTGTGATTGCACCCGTAACATTACGTCATTGTCGCGTCATGTCGAGTTGATATCATTACAATGATAATAACATTATGATAAAAATGATAATGATAATAATAATAAGAATAACAATAATAATGAGGAAGTATAATGATTATGATGATAATAATGATAATAATAATGATGATAATAATGATGATAATATAGCATAGACCTTTAGTCATCCTTGCTGAAATTGAAAAGAATGCCGTTTGCTCAGGAGTTGTAATCCACAATGGTAATGATAAAAATATACATTATTATCCAAGTTTTCGTTTGTCATTTCCGAAAGGCCCTGCCAGTCTTCATCTTCATCAACGGTGCTATCACCATTCTGTACTACCTGGGAGCCATGCAGTTCGTCATCAAGTCAGTTGGTTCTTTCCTGGGGTACATTCTTGGAACCACGCCGATTGAGTCTATGAGTGTAGCTGCTGGAATTTTCTTGGAATCGGTGAGTATAATAGTTCTAGAGCTTTACCTATTTTCCTTTTTTTTTTATCAATTCTTTAATTCGTAACGCTCCGGTACTCTGTAATACATGGCTGATTCCCGGTCTCCGTATATACTACATATATTTACATTATCAACAAAAAAAAATAATGATGCTCTTCCTTTACCATCATCATCATCCTGTGCCAGGTCTGTTGCAGACATCGGCGATCATGACTCGCCAATTTTCTCTGTCCTCTGCTCTCCGGAGGAAAGGTGCGATTCCTGTCTGTCCATAATTTGACCACTTATTAAAAGTATGTGTATAGTGTCCCTTCTATTTCCCCGGTCAGTAAATGACTTTCAATGCCATCTTTTCAATAAGATAAAATCACATTTCAGCAGCAACTATTCTCCTTTCACGTTCTTTATTTATTGTCCAAATTTGCAGTCACAAATAGAACGGACCAGACATAGTATGCCTTTATGATGTGGATTGTTGTGTTGATCTCGATTTTCCTATTCCTCATTACATATTTTAGTTTCATGTAGGTGTCTTTAGCCAGCCTAACTCTTCTTTTAATTTCCTGAGTACAAATGTCCGTCAGATGTTATCATGTAACCAAGGTACATACCTTTGTCCACTTGCATTATTCTTTCATTTTTATAAGTGAGACTAATGAAGTCTGCCGGAAGTTCAATGTCAATGTTGAAAAAATACAGAGAAAAATGTAGAAACTATTGTCTTTATTGGAAGTTTCTACATTTTTCTCTGTATTTTTTCTATAAGTGAGACTGCAGCTTGATGCGTCAGGTTTCTTTTCATAAGAAAGAGCAAATTGATTTGAAAAGGAACATGGTATGGTTTATTACATATTAAGGTATATCATTTTCCTATTGACATCTCAATGGAGTTCGTAGGTCAGTGGTTAAATCATTTGCCTTTGGAAGCACAGGTTTCCATGGTTCTGTCCTGATTCACGTGGAACCTTCTCAAGTTCTGTCGAAACGCTTTTGATATTAAAAACAGTTCTGTATTGAGAAGGGCGTAAAATTTGAGAAATTCATAAACTTTCACAGCGACCACAGAGTTATCTCTATCTGAATCATAATCCGGATGGCACAAAAGTTGCAAATTATCTGTTATTATCAATCCCTATGGACACTAGAGTCACCGAAATTATCTTTTTTATTTTCGATAGTGTTTATTCCATTGAGCATGGAGTTTAAAGGGTAATACACACTTGCAATATCCAGTTACATGTTCAGAACTCCTGCATTAAGTTGTGTTGCTGCCATGTACACCGTTCAGGTTTGATGGTGGGACTGGTCCAAGTATTGAATTGGAGCGGGGTGGCCGAGCGGTCCTTTATATGGCGAGCATCGTGAGTTCGAGCCCGACTTTAGGCACCTCGTTTTTTTTTCCTTGGGCAAGAAACTTTGCTCCATTTTCCTCACTCGACCCAGTTGTAGAAATGCGTACCAATTCTCAAATGCGCCCTATTCAGAATGTGACAAATTGTCACTTGTCCGCTTACCTCTACAGAAACCGCGTCAAACTCCGGCCCCATGAGCTTAACAGGCTTAAGAACTTACTAAGCGCTGTATTGGGATATTACTGATATGACAGAAAGCAGGAAAATGTGAGACTGTCAGAAAAAAACCATAGAGTGGCGGATAGCTCACTCAGGAGAGAATGTGACCCTCTATCTCTGGCGAGGCGGAGTTGCCGTTCGCAGGCGTCCGATCCCTAACCAACTATTCTGAGTGTTCAGCAGTGAAAAGGAATTCTAATTGATTATGTCATCACTGGGTTTTTTTCTCTCTTTATCTATTCTACGTTTTAATCATAAATCAGTCATTTGACAAATGTAGCCTATGTATGTTTCAGGTGACAGCCGTGTCAGCCTTGATTCCATACCTGCCTAAAATCACCCGGTCACAACTGTTCCTAGTCATGACGTCAACATTTGCTTCAATTGGCGGGGCATACTTGGCTATGCTGTCAAGACTTCAGGTGGGTTTTTTTCTGGTTTTATTTCATTCATGACTACCATATCTTTCACCAAGTTCCGCATCGGCCAGTCAGCCCAATGCCCCTGTCAGACCGACAGTATGACAACAGAACATCTGTTGTAGACGTGCCCACAAAAGGAAGACCTCAGGCGGCAGATCTGGACAACGGACACCCCGCTGGCAAGGAAACTCTATGAGGGCCTGGAGGACATGCGACGCACTGCTGCCTTCACACGAAAAGTCGGCGTGTCCATCTAAGTGTTCTAGAAGAAGAAGAAGGATTTCATTCATGAAGGAACCGAATTCCAGACACTGCTTCTCCCAAATGGAACTATCGAATATCTGCTCTTGAACTGCTTATACCTTAGAGATCACCAATACCACCTCCTCTCCGCAAACCCCTCAATACATAACATATTGATTGTACCCGGACGCAGCACAATAGAGAATTCTGACGGCGTAACAACACGATCAAAACTATTTTGTACCTTGTGTAAACATTTCAGCAGTGTACAAACAGTATTAAGAGAGGAGTTTGGATTTAGCCGTCGAACCCAACAGCTTTATATGTATAGATACATAGACAAGGAATACTATCAATACGCATTCATGTGAAAAGCGTTCAATAGCGTGCACATAATTTTATTATAATCATTCGATTGTTAGAAGAAAAAAATTTGGTTCTCAAAATGGCACTGCTAGATTTGAAATATAACCACCATCACCACCACCACCACCTCCACCTCCTCCTCCACCATCACCACCACCAAAAATAGTTGAATACAGTCCACGGTCTCTTCCATACTAATTATTATTCCGCTCGTGAAAAGAAAGATGGATGCTATATACAAGAAGGAATATGTAACGATAATGAGATAAAAATAAATTCAAAGTTTAATGTTGTTAGTGTTATAGGTCATAGGTCATAGGTCATATCATTATGAAACGCGGGACATCCGATTTATAGTACGTCTCCGGTCGGGCTTGATTCCATAAGGGTTAGAGCTATAAAAGCTGAAAGATTGTCCAAAATTCGCCACGTCGCCACATAATTCCGACCAAGACTTTCTGGATACACGAAGCAAACGTGTTTTTATTCGGCTAGGGCGCCTCCATTAAGGTCATATCAAAGCGGGATCTCCGAATTATAGTCCATCTCTGATAGGACTTGATTCTATTGGAATCATCAGGGTCAGAGCCATACAAATCGAGAAATTACAAAGGAAAGAATCCCAACGTCGCCGCGGGATTCGAAACCAGTACCGTCTGCTCAAAAACCAAATGCGTTGACCGCTACGTCACGAGGCCCGCTGGCAGCCCCTGTTAGAGATACAGAAAGAAAGAGAGATATAAAGATAGAGTGAAAGACCGCTTTTTTATTTGCTTCCATAACACTGTATGAAACGAAATTATATTCCACATTTTACATTTCCGTGATTTCTTCCTGCTTTAATTGGCGTTGACGTTCGTAGAGCGGCCAATTAGATACTTGTTTACCTTAGGGTGATTCTCGGATGGGAGTCCTCTAACTAAATAGGAATTAGCTTGAGATGATTCTCAGATGGGAGTCCTAACTTAATGGGAATTAGTCGGAGCACATAAAAGCTTTTAATCATAATTTCATTTACATGGTAAAACTGAAAACAACAACATACGTATTTCTCATTGAGTTGATGGTAAAGCATTGTTGTTATCATATTCTCTAAAGATTCTTTGTAGTTGCTTGTCTAGAAAATGTCTTGCCACTGTGAAAAGATCGAAAAAATTAAATTAAAGTAAAATAACGTAAATTAAATTAAAGTGAAATAACGTAAATTAAATTTTTGTTGTTCCTTTTTTGGGATATTGTCTTCACAATTCTTGGCATGGATATAATAAACCATACTGGCAATACACTATAAATTGCATTAGACATATTACATAATATTCTACATTACATTATAATACATAATTAAAGCAATACAATAATGTTACAGCAATAATCATGATGTGCCATCTCATTCGGCCTCGTGGCGTAGTGGCTAACGCTTTAGCTTTGTGAGCAGAAGGTACCGGGTCCGAATCCTGGCGAAGACGTTGGGATTTATTCCCTTGAACTCTCTCGAGTTGTATGGCTCTGACCCTGATGATTCCAAATGGAATCAAGTCCTATCGGAGATAGACTATAACTCGGAGGTTCCGCCTTTGAAGTAAAAAAAAAGTGTTGCCATGGCGCAAAACGTTAAACTTTTTGTTTTATCATTGATGGGTCGCCGCACTGCAGCACTCCGTGAGATAGGGCAGAGTTTCTTGCTTAAGGACACGGCGAAAAATCATTCATCAGGCAGGCTACGATCCCGGGTCCTTCCGGTTACTGGTTGAACACCGTACCGCTGATCTGCAAAGCGCCCAGCTCCCTATCAATATCATAGTGACCGCTTCTTCTTCTTCTTCTTCTTCTTTTTCTACATGTCTAACCATACAATTGTGTGGGGTCGCCGGTACGTGTTCCTGTTCTCCATTCCCTTTTATTCTCAGCCATAGTCTCCTCCAATCCTACTGTTTTCATGTCTTTATTTATGCAATCCTGTAGCCTTCTTCTTGGTCTACCCTTCTTCTTAATTCCAAGTGACATCTCTCTAAGTCTTCTCCCTACATAACTTTCATCTCTCCTCAATAAGTGCCCGTGTCATCTCAGACCCCATCTCTTTCTTAGTCTCTTATCAATATCATAGTGACATATTGAGTAATACAGGATAGATAGAGAAAACACAAATTAAAAAAACCCATTAAAATACCAATACCGAAGAAAGAAAAACAAAAACTACGCATAAAAATAACTGCGTCACTTCTCATTGGCCTGTCAAGAAATAATCCAGTTACGTTTGAATACGTGCTATGTTTGTAAATAACTCGCTCTCTCGCGTAAAAAGTGCCATAACAAACACATGCCATTGTAGCAAAGATATTCAACAATAAGACTGGCCTCCAGCTCTCAGTTGGTCGGATGTGGATTTCAAAACAGAATGCCTTGCATAAAAAGAGAACGAAATTCTTGAATCGGGACTCCACCCCACAACCTGCACCCTTTATAAACAAAGATAAGATAGTCAACTCGGCGTATTCCACTTAATGATGACTGAGAAAACTTTAAGAGTTGTTTCCCTTTCACCTTAGATGATAGTTATGCCATAGCGTGCACAGGACAGAACGCATTTTTTATTTTGGTGCGATGCTTTTTTAGTTCACATAATTTTAATAAAAGAATGCATTACGACAATGCCATTTTGTATCAAGTAATTGAACGAACCAAAACAATAAGAGGAATCTGGTACATCACTGTAATGCGGCCTCTGCGATCCAAGGCAAGATATCTAACCAAAGATAATCAACAATGCGATAGTCAACTTGTCGTATTTCACTATAAAATGAGTGAGCAAACTTTAAGAGCTGTTTCCCTTGCACCTTAGATAATAATTGTGCCATAGCGTGCACCGGATAGCACGCATTTTATGATTTTACGATATTTTTTTTAGTTTACATAATTTTGATTAAAAAAACAACAACATTACAACCATGCCATTTTGTATCGAGTATTGAACGCACCAAAACAATAAGAGAAGTCTGGGAAGACTACCTAATAAAGTGACATAACTCTCATAAATACGGCCTCGGTAAAATTCATCGAGTTGACTATCTTATTGTTGAAAATCGTTGATCTAACCACTTCATAAGTTTATAATGGAAATGGAGCCGGCACTGATGATATTATGAGTAAACAAGGAAAGAATAATGTAACAGTGCCAGAATAATAAGCCGAAGAGAAAGAAGAAAATTGACGTGTCTAAGTGGGGAATCGAACCCCGGCCTGCCGGCCCGGCCAAACTTTTGGAGCGATATGAGGAAACGAACTTATACCATTGAGCTACCACCACTCCTCATATGGGACAGCACCATATCGTCTTGCACTGTTGAATAACCTTTTTACAATAATATGCCAAAACAAATCGTGTCTAAAAGTTCTAAAGTTCCAAAGTTTGAAGTTTAACGCCCTTTTTAACACATAAAGTCATATCAAAGGCGGTTCAACAGAACTTGAGAAGATTCCACGTGAATCTCCAGGGCAAAAGCCTTGGAAACTCTGAACGGTCTAGAGAAATAAATTCCGCACCAGGCGGGACTTGAACCCCGGTCCTCCCAAGTCCAAAGTCTATCGGCTTGACCACTGAGCTAGGGACGCCCCCCCCCCTCCCCGAGTAGTGTCTAAAGACCAGGTGAGTATAAGATGAATCCAAGAAGCGTGCAGAATGGACGTATATTGCACGGTTATGAAGTGATAGATGAATGATGCGAAGTCGTGTTCAATGCGTGATGCGGGCCCCTTTGTGGTGTGGAAAAACATTCGTCCACGGATCGGGATGCGCGCGGTTCGAGTCCCCACTTTCTTTTCGGCTGTGCAGGTCTAAGCCCTATCGGAGGTCACACCCCTAAACTTTAATGTTTGCAGTAACCTTACATCACAGTGGGCTGATCACCTGCTTGGCCTAATATCTCGATCGAGAGTAAATCCGCCTCATAGAGCGGGCCCAACAATGTACTGGCAACAGGGAACTGGATAAGAAGGAAAGAAAGAGTAACCTTACATCACAGTGGGCTGATCACCTGCTGGGCCTAATATCTTGATCCAGAGTAAATCTGCCACATAGAGCGGGCCCTACACTGTAATGGTAACAGGGAACTGGATAAGAAAGAAAGAGTAACCTTACACCGAAAGGTCCTTGTCCTTAATCCGATGCTTAACCCAGTTTCGGTAGCGTGAAGCGGACAAGTGACAATTTGTCACTTTATAGTCAATCGAAATACTTCCCCAAATCTCATATGAGAATTGGTATACGTTTCTACACCTGGGTCAAGTGAGGCAATCGGAGTAAAGTTTCTTGTCGAAGGAAAAAAAAACGAAGTGCCAGAAAACGGACTAGAACCCACGGCCCTCGCCATGGAGGTCCATTGTCTCAAACACTCGGCCACCTCGCCTCCTACTAAACGTTATATAAAGAAAGTACATTTATAGCTAAAACCGTTTCCCTTGGCCCAGAGTGGTAGAAGCTCCCATTTGTTATCAATAGCTGAGTGGGTACCCACAAGGGCTACAGCAAACTGTTTATGGGCATGTCTTTGATTGATACTGCTCAGTGTATTGCTCATGGTGTCACAATAAAGAGTTAAGGACACAGTCGACTGATCACCTGTTTGTCTGAAATTCTTGGATCCATAGCGTTCAGTCGTGTTTGATGACCGGTTGCCTGCATTTATTGCAGGTATCTTGTGTGCTTTTCATGACTGAACATAGGGCTGGCCCCAACACTGCTCTGCGGTATAAACGGGGCTCGATCAAACAAACAAACGTTTTCCTGCTCAATGAATAGATTTCTAAACAAGCCATCGATCACTCTTCACCACACGATTTTTGCAAATATCTGAAAGGATATTCACGTTCTTTCCACTCTGAGTGCATTACCTGTTTATGATGATGGAAGCCATATGTGCCCTACTTGGATTGCTCGTGTCCTACATTTGTCATAATTACTTTTGTCTGCTTTGACTTACGGTAACCACCCCCCTCCAATTTCAAGGAATCCCGTACGTCTGTTTACTGTTAGAACTGTTGTGTAATATTCGTCTTGTCACGTCATCCTTTTTCGTTCCAGATTGTTTTATATTTCAGGTTTTGTACGGAGTTCTTTTTGTGTGTATGTGTTTTTTTAAAAAAGTTATCGTTATGGAGTTTACCCCTCTTTTGACACGTGAAGATCATTTAAAAGACAGGACCAGGTTTATTGTCCACCAAGTCCCGGAAAAATGCCCGTAACCTCTTTGACCTGGTCGGGATTCGAACCTCAGACCTCCCGGCTGATGAGCGAGTGCTTTGCCACTGCACCACCAAGGGTTCTGGTCTATTTGTTTGATAGTATCCACCAAATTATACGACAAGCAGTGCTAGCTCCATGCAGTAATGCACTTGATCTCCCATAAAGGGACATCACTCTAATGCGGCCTCGGCGAAGTTCATTGAGTTGGCCATCTTATTGTTGATTATCTTTGGTATATCTATCTATGAATTATCATCGATGAATGATACAGACTGTCATTACCAATGCGGGACCCTTTCGTTTAGATATTTTTCATTCGTCCGTCTGTAAAGAGTTTAGTTGTGAGGACGTGTGACATGCCATTTATTGTTTTAAAATGATCCGTGTAGTGCTTAGCTTGTAAGCTAAGGTTCTCTTTAAAGCCTACAGTCTTGGCCCCCTCTTCCTCTCCCTTCTCCTCCTCCCCCTTCACCTTTTCCTCCCCCTCCTCCTCTTACTACTACTACTACTACTACTAAGTTGTTACCACTACTAAGTTGTTACTACTACTACTAAGTTGTTACTACTACTACTGCTACTACTACTACTACTACTACTACTACTACTACTACTACTACTACTACTACTACTACTACT